>MU856904.1:0-124344 GCA_033296705.1 Chaetomidium leptoderma | reverse complement strand
CTACTACTAGAGGGGGGGGAGGAAGAGGGGCGGGGGGATAGGGAGAAAGGGGGGCGGTATGGGGGGGACGAAAGAAAAACAAGAAGAAACCGCTTACTGCTATCCTTGTGCGGCCCAACCCCCTGGTTCCCGCCTTTGCCCTCGGCGCCCAGCACGCCCACGTCCGGGTACTTGACAATCTTGAGCTTGTGCTGCTGGTGGGCGTCAAAGTACTTGTCGAAGGCGTCGGCCGGCAGCTCGATGGCCTCGGCGATCAGGCTGGTGAAGGCGATCGAGATGGCGCCCATGCGCCTCATGTACTCGGCAAAGACGGGCCGGAAGTTGGGCAGCACCTCCGGCGACGGCCACTGGTTCGGCGCCAGCAAGTTGTGGTACCGCGGCGCGTCCGGGCCGGGGATCGGATGCTCCGTCGAGAGATCGATCTGTTCGCGGTTGTCGATCGCCCCGGCCGTGACCTCGGCCGACAGGCGGGAATACCCCAGAAAAGAGGGGGCATTCTTCATTTCGATCTTGAGCCTGGGCAGAGAGTCAGTGACAACTGCTTGGGCATTTGTTGCCAAGGTTATTATGTGTTGGCAGTAGTACGTACTTCTCTTCTGTGGGAATGTCAAAGAAGGCCTTGCCCTCCTCCATCACCTGCTTGAAGTCCTCTTCCGATATGCCCACATTCTTGAGATAGAGGAACCCAACCTCCATCAGCGCATGTCGTAGCTCCGACAGGAACTGGGGCTTCGTGGCCGGGTCTTGGGCCAAGGCGAGATCCAAGATGGGGATCGAGGTGAAGGACATGTTGGGCTTGTCCAGTGTTGTACACTAGACGCGGTAGGTTTGGGGAACGGTAGCTTCACGTTGTACGTATCATTCAAAGCGGCCGTCTCCCTTCAGAGATTATTGTTGTGGAGACTAGTTATGCCAACAGGGTATCTTATAAGCTCCTCAGAGCTTTCTTGGGCTGTACTGTTCGTCTCTTACAAGCTCCTTGAAAGTGTCCGAGATCAGTTCATTCTCTTACGCCCTTCACTAATGGCGTAATCGGTCGACATCGGCCCTTGCACCCTCCTGCCCCGCAATTCCACACCACACTAACAGCCCAAGACGCGGGGCGGTGGGGTCAGGGACCAATCTTCGGCTCGGCTCTTGCGTAACAAAACCCGTCCCAACTCCAAGGTCCCCGTTCTTTGTCCCCATGAGCTCCGAACCGGCCGTCTCCTTCCGTTGGCCTCCCCCACTCCTGGGAGGTCAACAGGCGAGGTCCAGCTGTGGGACAACCCAGATCTATGTCGTTGCCAAGGGAACCGGCGACTCTCTCTGGCTTCGTGTGGCGCTGGAGATTCACACCCGCACTCAAAACGAACCGGAGACAACACATGGTAGGGAGCCTCCAGTGTTCCGATGCGAAGACGGCCGCAGCGTGATCCACCGGGCCGAGCGGCTTTGTGGGGTCGGCATGGATATTCAAGCGTTGACAGGCTTGGTGGAGAACAACGCGGCCACCTGGTAGAAGATGTCGTCGATAGGCGGCATGGCGAAAGCTGGCGCAGCGTTAAAGATCTCGGCCAGACGCTGAGGCGCCACAACAGCAGCATGGGTGTCGTCGTCATCCTCCATTTCCACATCCTGATCCGCATCCTCCATCTCGTCATCGCTGGCCTCGCCCTCCTGCAGCAGGAGGTCTTCGGACGTCGGCTCTCTTTCTGCAGCGTCGCTATCATCCACCCCTAGATCCGCCAGAGGCTGGAGGAGGGGTGCTTGCTCGGCGCCTTCAGTTACAGACCAAATTTGGGCTGCCGCATCGACGACAATAAACCCGGAGGAGGACGGAGCAGCGCAAACCGAGGTGATCAGCTGCGAAAATGTCTTTACCAACTGGGGTTCGTCCTTTTGGATGTTGAAGACGACAAGCTCGGATCGCGCGCCCCTCTTCATCTTCCCCTGAGTCGGATTCGGAACCGGCGCAACAAGCGCGACGCTCCGCGACTCGTAGTTGACGGCGACCTGGGTGAGGCGCTTGGCAGCTTCTGACGTCTCCTTGAGAGAGTAGCTGTAGAGTAGCTCATCCGACACGATATCGTAGACAATAAGATCCTCGGAGAGCATGATCAGAGATGACCCCAAAGACTTTATCGCGCGGATTTCGCCCTTGAACATGCCGGCAACGACGTCCCGGAAGGACCCAGTCTCGGTGTCGATGGCAACCACTAGAGCTCCGGACGGAGGGCCGAAAGCGGCGAAAAGAATGGACCCGTCCTCTGAGAATGCGATGGCACCGCTGCGCTGCGCGTTCTTGGCCATCTCGACCGAGTCATCTTGCTGTTCGTAGATGGGGAGGGAAACAGCCCGGGAGCAGCTCCAACTTCGCAAGGGTTGGCCAGCAGGCCCGGTGGCTGCGAGGCCGTCTCGCTTCCGCAACCTCGGCGTCCAGAAGCGCACCACTCCATCATTGCCAATCGTAGCAAACCGAGATGAAGTTGGATCGCTGGCAAGATCGAATATTGACTCGGTTCGATCGGTGTGATGTGCATCATTGATGCGACTGGCAAGCTGGAAAGGTTGATCGTCTGCCCCAACCTCCCAGAACTTGAGATAAATCTCTCGCCTCTCCCGGCATGCCTCAGCAGGCGTTTTCGACCCAGTCAGGAAAACGTCGGCATCTCGCTCAGGCGGTTGCCATTCGTCGACTGAGGCTAGCCACTTGCCGTCTCGAGAGAATGCCAGTTTGGTGGCCGTCGGTTCTGTGATGGGCATGCCCTCGCTGGTGATGTTGGCATCTGTGGGGTTGGTGCGAGCAATGGCGTGCTTGGTGACACCATGGAACGAGGAGATATCAAACACCTGGAGAAGAGGCGTGGACGAGGAGCCCCCCTGAGATACTTGCTGTCCATTGCCGACAGACAGGTACATTTGTGACGGGGTCTGAGGGTTGACGGTGGCAACCAACGGAGCCGCGATCTCATCAACAGGGCGCCAAACACGGCGGACCAAGGAGTCTTTGGATGGGCGGTCGCCCAGGACAAGGGACTGAATGCCCGAGACATACATGGTCGGCTTCATCTCGGCGGTGGATAGGATCATGGTCGAGTTGTCATCCAGATGGATCGCGTACGAGGACCCCCGAGGGGAGACGACAACATTCTCGATGGTTGCGGAAAGATGGGGTAGAAAATCAAGTTTCCCAGTGTCGACTTGCCAGAGAACGAGAACAGTCTCGTAACCCCCGGAGATGAGGTAGTTGCCTGCCATCTTGTCAGTCAAAATGCCACTCAAAATACTAATCCAACAAAGGATGCTTACCGTCCTCGGACCATTTGACACTGTGGACTGCCCGACGGTGCCAGTGATATTTCTTTGGCTGGATCATGCCTGCCTTCAAAGAACCGGAACCCTCCCCGGGCAGCTTGGACAGCAGATCATGGTATACATAGATAGCGCCCCTCGCACAGCCCACAACAAGATCAACAGACTGCAGCTCAAGAACCCCCTTCTTGGTTGTCCGGAGGGTGGGCCGAATGTCTAGGCAGCTGACAATATCCGGGACGTCGAAGCAGTGGAAGCGATATGTCAAGTCGTCCAATGAAGTGGCCTTCCTCCCCTTCAGCAGACCGATGTGTAATGTCTCCTTTGCAGCGGCGACAACCAGCCTGCCACCGGCAACACACCGCAGTAATTGTGGGCTCTCGTCATAGGTGTGAAGGAGTTTGCCGTTGCCTGTCGCAAGCGCCTTGGTGTTGTAGGCGACTATTTGCGCCGAGCTCTTGGTGAGCTTTTTCAGGACCAGCAGGACATCCTCGGGCTTGCCGCCAATCTCTGCCGCGTCTACCGCCACGTCCAACACCTTTTTGGCTTCGACTGTGAACGGAGTGTCTGCGCCCGCACCAGATGTCCAATTGATGTGCCAGATGCGGCCATCGGAGCATGCGACCCAGATGTAGTCGGTGTCGCACTTGGATAGCACCGAAGATACGATATGCGTCGACACAAACTCAGTGGCGTCGTCCGTTCTGGTCAGGGGCAGGGCGATCCGGCGAACCAGCAAGGAGTCGTCGGTCGAATACACCTGGATGGAGGTGTTGTATGTGATGATCAAATGCCTACAATTTCTGTCAGAAACAGCTCTCATACAGCCCCACGGCCATGCGCCTGCTCTCCCACTCACCTTTCGTCAGGAGAGAAGATAGGGTCAATGTCCAGCATCCTGCCACCCATTGGCTTCGACACCTTCCATGACCCCAGAGTCTGCCGAAGTTGCAATGAAGCTTCTGAGAGGTCGAGGTCGCCATCGGTGTGTTGCAAGGCCGCACTACTTGAATTCTGGTCGTCATTCGCGTTGGTGTCTTCTTGTTGCTTGGTTCTGCGGCGATGCTTCTTTTGCGCCAGGGTCGGGTCGTCCTTTGGTTCGCGCTTCCGCTTCAAGGAAGCTGTGTCGCCGTGCACATCCATGTCCATGTCCATATCCGGTATCATCCCGGCGGTGGCCGCAACAGAGAAAAATCAGTGCAACCGGAGGGAGGAGTTGAACAAGCTAACACCGGAAGCAAGCACCAAGCACCATGACTTGAAAGTTCACAAGCGTCTCCAATTGCATCCAAGCAGAAGAAATTTTGGCGGAGTCGTCAAAAAAAGTTAGAGTGGGGCACATGGGCTTATCAGTGATACGCACAGGCCAAGAGTCCAGGAACAAAGATTCAACTTTCTAGTTCGAAGTTCATCATCCTCCCTCCATCCATCCCCCCCTCGCATTGAACCGCTCCCCCAGACTCAATCTTGCGCCATCTCCAAAGACTACAAACCCACTCGACGCCTCTACCGACCGACAGCAGCCACCATCGCCACGACCACGCACACGGTTTAGTGTTCGACGAGCGCCGACAAGATGATCATTCCGATCCGCTGTTTCTCGTGCGGCAAGGTGGGTTGCGCGTCGACCAATGCTGCTGCGCGTCTCGACTAACTCCCTGTCCAGGTGACGGGCGACCTCTGGGAGAAGTTTGTCAAGCTCATTGAAGGTGAAGGGCTCACCGATGGGTAGGCATCCGTGATCATCTGCCGTGATCATCTGCGCGTTACAAGACATTCGGTCGTACTGACAGCATCGGCAGCGACGCCTTGGACCAGCTGGGCTGCAAGCGGTACTGCTGCCGGCGCATGGTCATGACACACGTGGACCTCATCGAGAAGCTTTTGAAGTATGTCTCAGCGAGGGGGGATGTCGGAAATATAATTGACACAGGGCCGGATGACTGACGCGCTTGTTTGCTCCAGGTACACGCCCGACGGCCGCAACTACAAGAAGATCGAGATGCAACAGCGCAGCCAGGAATAGCGCCGCATCCTCGGTTTCGGTTTTCGATTGCATATACGGGCGTTTAAAAGGGTAAGGGCGGCTGTGGGTTTCCTCTGGAGCCCACGCTGCCCGAGCTGCGGTTGACAGGGAAGCGCACTTAGCTTGGTTGGCAAAGGCGGCGTCAAGGTTGAACTTTTGGATGCAGGCAGATCGGAGTGGGGTCAGCCAGTCGTCTTGTCAAGGCGAGGAGACCGGAATGCATTCACAGGGAGGCGTCGGGGTGTAGGGGCGATACATACCCATACCCTTGGCGTGGCGATCTGTGTTTGGGACTCATAATAAGTGTGTCGTTTTGGCCTCGTGGCACGACGTACCTGCACAAGATCAAGCGTCCGTTTCCCATCATGTGAGTGGCGTAAATGCCTCCGCGCTGTTGGGGATCGACTCGGTCTGGTACTAGTGGTGGGTGTCTTTCAAGTATTGGCAGCCGCGAGCAGGTCCCTGGTTCCAAGTTGGGTTGGGGGCTTGATGACTGCACGCTGGGGAGTTAACTACCTATGATAAGCTTTGAGGTGGAAGGAATTCTCCGTCAGCTTTGAGACGGTAAGGAGGGAAGGCCTAGGAAGGCTCAATGTAGTGAAGGTTCATTCTGCGCGTGTAACCTGGCATTCGGGGCTCATCACCACCAAACACAATTAGCAACCCGAATCATTGAGTCCCTCTCTAGCTTGCCGGACAGGATAATCCATCCATCGGCATCCCGGACAAGTAATGGCGTCCGGGTCTCAGTATCCAGAATCCCAGGACAGATGGCGGTGAGACAGACTAGGCGAAGCAGCCAACAACAGCGTGGGATTGTTTTCGACGGCCAAGATGTCGTTGGTTCACGTCCCCAGCCTGCAAGAATCTGCTGACCCAACCGGCTGCAATGCAATCAGGGACGAACCAGACGAGGCTTTGTGGCAGCGCTTAAGCCTAGCCTGTACCAAATCGGCACTTTGCCGCGAGACTGTTTTGTTTTAGTGGCACCCACTCTCCCACTTCAACACGTCAATATTCCATCCCACAAGCAGCCACACCCGCCATCTCCACGCAGGTTTCCGATCCTGATGCTACCCCAATTGCCACGGAGGACTGTTCCTACTATCGACGAAGTGAACTTGGCATCAGAATTAGACTTGAGAGAAACCTACCTCCCACTTCGGGTCAGAGACACTCAACAATATTGAATCTTTGATGGACCGCAATCTTGAATTGGAGACGACTCAGACGAGGGACTTGCTAGCCCGCTAGTGCCAAATTAGGATCAGACCCAGATTGTCGGGTTATGAGCACCCGCCACACACTCAGACCCCTGCTTAGCCGTCCGTGTGTGTGTGATGGCCGCCGGCTGACCACCACTTGCTGCCAACCTTTCTCCCCCATTGCTCCCTTGCAGGAACACCCCCGGGGGGCTCGCGACGCCGAAATTCCACGAACGAAGAGTGCTCTGACGCTACGACTCATCCGGGCACACTAGGAGCAGGTTGCTGAAGGCCCGGAAGAGAACCGAGCCGACGGGGGGGGCACCGTGCTTCCCTCTCTGAATCATCCCGGGGAGACCGCTACTGTGTAGAACAAGCACTGTGCGTCCTGCGATGGTTATCTAGCCGGCCTGTTTCGAATTTGGAACTCGCCCGTTGCCGTTGCCAGCCGCCTTTTCCCAGCTCATGCTGCTTCGTCTCCAGATAATTGGTTTTATTTCGGTCAGCCCCTTCCGCTTCCAGAAGTCTCGAGAACTTTAAAGCTGGATCGTGTGCAACCAAGACTTTTGGGAGACGCGACTCGGCAGCAGTCCTTGTCTGTGCTTCCATCTTGGCGCGCCATTGGACGAACTGGGCCACGGAAGGAGGGAAACAAAGAACCCGACCAGCATGTCGCCCAGCAGGCTGGGAATCGGGCGGTGGTCTGGCTCACCCGAGCAAAAGCCCATTGGCCAGTTCGCTGCCCCTCATCCAGGGATGCCTTGGACAGGGGAGGCCTTGCCGAACAGAGCCCGCTGACTTGCTGGCAAAGCGAGCCACAGCGACTCGTTAAGCGCCGGTGTCATGACCATGCAGTCCCTCGGCAGAAGAGGGGCATTCTCGCTGGCTTCTTACTGGCCCGAGCAGCAACAACGCGCATCCGCCCCTGTACCGTGTTCTGGGATGGATGTGCGGGATGAAATCGGCCTCTGCAGAAAACGCTCACGCTCACTCACACCCTTCGGGGGTTCAGTACGAAGAGACGTACATATTCAGTACAAAATACCTGGCCCGGCATGCTGCTCGAGCGGAACACAAGCTGCGCCAGCAGGGCTAGGGAAATAGGAGCGCGTCACGGACGGACAGCGCATCCATGGATGCCCAGACGCGAGAACTTGCAGCGAAGGATCTTTCGTGACTGATAGTAATTAACATTCCATGCTACCGCGCCGTGCAGGTGCTGCAGGCCCGTTGGTGGTGTCGTCCTTGTTGGGCAAAGCGCCCGAGAGAGACCTGGACCCTTGGCTTCCCGCAGGCAGGGCCGCAAACTACCTTACCTGTTGTTGCCCGCCGCTGCCACCACCCTCCCCCGTTTGGCTGCTGCTTCCTCCCCAGGCTCCCCTTAAGCGCAGCGGCGTTCTCTCCTCGACCACTGACGCTCGGCGCCGGATTTCCACAACCAAACCACGACGACTCCACCGCTTCCGCGCCGACAAACCAGGTCGCCGCCATCTGCCCGCGCTGGCTGCTGTCGCATCGCATCGCATCCCACCAAGCAGCTCTGCTTCTTGTCGCCCAGCAGCAGCACGCCTTGCTTGTTCCGACAGCTGTGCTGTTTTGACGCTGCCTGACCGCGTTCCCCGCAGGCGGAGACAGCTCAGGGCAGTGGAGGTCCACCACCATCCACTCAGGCCGTGAAGCACTGAAGCCACACACAGACGAATCCATCGCGTTGCTGCAGGAAAAAAACGCTCTCGGCCTGTTGGTCCTCTTTTTGCCTCTCCGATCGGTGCTCGGGGGTCAAAGGTTGCGGCCCCGTCCGGAACTCCTCCCAGAAGCGCCTCTTCTTTCTCCTCCAACCTACCCAACCATCTATACACCAGATAAGGAATTATCTCCAGGCCAGGTCAGCACGTTCAGCAAGCAGGGCACTGCCACACCTGACTCAACCACCGCAACAACACACTACCGAGCACGTCGCAGGTGGTAACCTCTCGACCTTTTACCGTCATTCGAGCGCAGGCATCCATACGGTCCTTGTTGCAACGCCGGTTAACGGGGACAAACGGGGGCAAACGACAAACACCTCGATTCGGACTTTGCTTTGCCCGCCTCGGCTCCCAGCTCCCGGCTGCCCGTCTAGCCACGTTTGGGCACAATGGCACTTGAGGCACCCTTGAGGTCATCAACAGGAAGCATCACCTCGAAATATTTGACCCACGCAAACATGTCGCTCTCTGCAGGGCCCGACTCCCCCGCGCCGCCTTCCCAATATATGGCGTATGAATCCCCTCAACCATCAAACCCCCCCATTGGCAAATCCTGACTGTTGTTTTTCTTTTGCCAGCTCCTCTTCGGGCCCCGATTCCCAATCCCTCCGTCCCTACTCGTTCATGAGGCCAAGCTCCGCTCACCTGATGAGCCCGAGCAGTGATATCGTCGGTCCTTCGCCCGTGACATCCAACGGGACCGAGACCACAGAAATTGAAGACGAGGCGGCCGATAATGCCGAGCAAGAAAACGGCCATGTCCGACATTCAGTAGGTTATTGTGCGTTGAAGGCGGAGCGCCTCTTCGGTTAGCTGACAGCTGTCCAGCTTATGATGCTACGAACGAACATTCCGGACCACATCCGAAGGCCCATAAGTGGCGAAGAGGTTGTCTCGGTAATACATGCACCCCCGAGCTTCCAGAATTGGGTATGATCCAATGACATACCTATCCGCCCCTAATGTGAACACCATGTTGATGCGAACTCTCTTTTTGCTAGGATTCAAACGACGCGAACCCAAAATCGACCCTCTCTTCGGCCAGTGGCACCAGCGTGGAGAGCAGTAGCGCAGATAGCCCTCCGCCTAGTGAGCCGTCAACAATAGTGAGACAATTCTTCGTCGGGCCACCAAGATTGATTTCACTAACACCCGAGACCATAGACGCCCCCGAGCCAAGCCCCACCCACTGTCAACACCAAAGTGAAGCCGGTGATGTTCGGCCTGGATGCCCCAACACCACAGGCGCAGAAGTTAGAAGACGTGCTTGCGAATGATTCTTCAAAGTTGCGGTCGAGCACAGCCAGTAGTCTCGAGTGTAAGGCTCATATCGTGTCGCTGATCCGAAGTGCTCTCGTCTGACGAATGTCTTGCAGTGATACCAGAGAGCCATGAAGTGGATGGAGACGACGACGACTACGATGATGCCTACGAGTTCGCGGACCCGACACTCGGCCAGGACAGCGAGGTCAAAGCGCTCAAAGCAGCTCTTGAGGAATGCTGGACCTTGTGTAACACGCTCGCCAACCTCAGTTCGATCCACCGAGAACGCGTTTTCAACAGCTCTGGGACACCAGACGCCCACGAGAAAGCGTGGAAGAGCTGCTGGAAACTCTGCAAGCGACTTTACCACAGCCGAGATGATATCTCCGAGTCATACGGTGTCCGGACAAATCTGGATCTGTGCCGTGACTTTTGTCAGTCATTGTTTGATGTACGCCAAAAGAAGGATGAGACAGCCGACTCCATCTTGAGAGTCAGCTTTGAGCTGAACAACCAGTATGGGACCCCCTTTCCCCGTTCCGCTTAGACCTCACACCCCTCGCGGGTCTTTGTCTAACAGATGTTGCAGTCTCTATAGCGCACAAGACAGCCGATCGCTCCCCGAGGCCTTTAGGGAACGGACGTTGGATTTCTACATCACACTGTGTCACCGACTGATGAAGCAGCGCAGTGACCTGGCCGAGGAGACGGATTCGCTCCTCCGGGCCTGTTGGTCACTAGCCGAAATGCTTTTTAGTCTCCGGCAGAACCGGCGAGACGGCAAGGCGCCCGACGAAGAACTCCTTGGCTCGGCCGTGCAGGCGTGCTGGGAACTCTGCGATATCTTCCGCGAGGGCTGGACACAGATTCGGCCAGATCGCGGGACCCCAAGGCCAAACCAGATCAACTTCTTTGCCGCCGGCGGGCCTTTCGGCCTTCAGGCCATGACCAGCCATCAGTCCGACGTTGCCCGTTCTAATGCTGGCAGCCGCGCGTCGCTGCATTCGAAACGCGAGAGCCTCCGCAGCCTCGCCGACCTCGATCGGCCACGGCCACACCCCGTCGTCCCCGAGACGCCCGTTACCGAGTTCGAAGACACGCCCGTCTCGCCCGATGCCAGCCCACAAATGCAGAACATCCTAGTTCTCGGTACCTCGACCGACTCGCGCAGCGACCGTGGCGGCCGCTGGTCAAGCAATGCCTCGAACCTATCAGGCTACAGCCAAACCAGCCAACACACCTCCAGCACGGCCACAACGGCGGCCACCATCGAGGATACCAACATCACACGCATCAAGGCGCTGATTGTAAAGGCGGCCATGAACATCGGCTTCAACCGCGACGCGGCGGCAGCCAACGGCACGGGCGGCGCCGTCTCGCTGCAAAACTTTGCCAAAAGCCTACCGACAGGCTCCTTTGGCTCCTTGCCCAGCCACGCATCGCTGCTGCAGAACTACAAGAACCTGGTGCTCAGCGACAATTCGTTCCGCTCCTCGGCCAGCCTGCCTGTCCGCGGGAAGCGCTTTACGGCCGTCGAGATCTCCAAGAGCGTCGGCTGGATGATGCTCCGGTCGGGCCAGTACAGCTTCCTGAGGGATCTGTTCCGACTGGTCTTTGGTATCCAGCCCGAGGACGCCGAGACGAGAAAGAATATGTCCATCACCGTTTGAAGAGTCCCGACTCTCGGTTTCATCATCACGACTGTCACTTGCAGTCGACTGACTGACTAGACAACAACCTTTATATTACACGCCTCCCTCAAAACGTCAAGTCTGCTCGTCCCAACCAACCTCACTCCATCCGCCCCTCCCCATCTATCCATCCATCCGACCCGCCTGCTCTCGTTTCTATTCTCTGTGGAATTCTGTTAGATACCCTGTTATTTTTTGTCTGCAAAACTCGTTCTCTCGTTTTATCTCAAGGTGGCGCCGGAGTTGGGTGAAGGTGGGAGGGGGGGCGATGGTGTGCGGAGCAGGATGGATGGATATCATGAGCGCCCGCCTGCCTACCTATCTTTGCTTTTCTTTTCTTTTTTTGGAAAATCTTGGTGGGAGCTTGATGGAGGTTTTGAAATCCAATCCAATCCAGACTTGTTTGAGTTTGATGGCCTGTCATTTATGTCATATCTTTACCTGGGGTTTTTTAGTTCGGACTGTTAGAAGATTGGGGGGGCAGTGATGCATCAATCAGGGGGAACAAGGAAGGCAAACAAAGCGAGGGGTTGTGGTTGTTTTTCCCCCCTTTTCTCATGACATGAAATTTGTTGATGAGCAGAAGCAGAAGCAGACAGACAGACAGACAGACAGACAAACGATCAAGACTTTGTTCGATGGTCAGTCAGTCACATCCGGATTTTCGTGCAACTGGGTGGGGTGTCCTCGTCGGCGTTAGGGGTCGAGACTTGAGAAAGAGTGTATGTATGCAACCAAGGCTGAGTTTGTAATATCCTACTACTACTACTTAATAGTGTTCGCTGACCGCTTCTCCCCGCCGGCACTTGTCGAAGCTGCTAAAGCGTTATCTCGTCCAGCTCATCTTTCTTTACGTCCATTATCCGGCCCGGTTAACTAACTAGCCGATAGATAGGGTGTTGGTCCAGAGGGGATGTTTTCGGCCATCATCATCTTCTTGGCTAGCTTAGCTTAACCTCATCTTCCCTGTATAGACGGAATATACCGGACGGTAGGTGCTGACAGGAAGGCGACGTTTATGGCCTGTGACGGCCGAAGGAGAGGCGGCACATCTAATCGTGCCATGGCTGGGCTGAAACTCGGAGGTTGAATCGGAATAGGCGGTTGGGATACGCTGGGGGGTTGCCCTGGCGGCGGCAGGGCCAGGGACCGGCAGCACCTGAAGGGCGTGGGGGGTATGCCAGCTTTCCTCAGCGTGGCCAGGTACCGTCTTGCGACGTCGTTCGTGCGGCCAAGCTGCCGCCGCAACAGGTGCTGGTCGACAACCCCCTGCCCCCGCACCCTGTACCTCTCGGGCACGTCGGAGAAGCAGGCGATGTGGACGGTAGCCTGCCAGCTGTGCCGGTGTCGGAAGAAGAGCGGGCACACGTCGTGCGGCCCGCTGTACCAGACGCCGTCGAGATCGACGCCCGTGGCCGTGTCGGGCGTGCAGCCGGGCGCGAAGACGAGCACGCGCGGCCTGTCGGTGGTGCTCAGGAGGCTGCCGTGGGCGGGGATCCGCCCGAACTTTTCTCTTGGCCAGATCACGTCGGGGCAGGTAACCGGAGCAAAACGGGTGGTGGTGCTGCCGGGGGTGGCGAGGGATGAGGATTGGACGAACGCATCCCAGTCCGGGACAGGTGTCAATATAGCTTCTACATCGGTGCCCGGTAGTGGCACGGGGATGTTTGGTCCTGACGGGTTGTCTGGTTGAAGGTCCCGCGGGACGGACAGCCACTGACCCCCCATGGCTTGTTTGAGGGCTGGCCCTATTGTGTATTGTATGCTAGTTGTCCGCCTGCTGCTCGTCCCTTGGTATCGTGCGTCCTTTGATGAGGTTGTTGCTCTTGATTTGGGACGATGGAGTGTTGTAGGTCTGTCTTCTAGGTGTAGTCGAGCTAGAGAGCGCACGGCACGGGGCAACTCGATGGGAATGTGATGTTGGCAATGGGAACACGCCCGGGAGAAGATCTTTAGACAACCTTACTTGAGCAGTAGGCACGGGCATGATCGTTTGCTATGAGTTAAACATGTCCGGCAACCACGGTCGGTTGGTCTCTCCCATGGCACCATGCGACTTGCCCATATTCCTCGCCTTCAGCTGCTCCTTCTATTGCCATTGACCATACATAACTTTCCAGCCTCACTCTCCTGAAGTCGAACATATATCGGCAGAAATTCGAACGTCTAATTCAAGGTGTTTATAATTTCCAGGGACTCTAGTTGTCTATATATCTAGGTAAGTATATCTGCAACTCTAGCTCTCTTTCCACCCCGTGAGTCGCGTGTCTACCCCATCAACCCAAACATCATCTGTAGAAAGACACACCCATAACGCCACGCTCTAGTGAATAAAAAAAAGCGTTCTCGATGCTCGTACCATTGCGAGCTCAGGCACTTGCAGGTTGGCCCCTCCCAAATATCCCCCACCAAAAGCCGACATTCCCCATTTCGTCATGGTCGTGCTCGTCGCCCCAGTCGTCTTGCCCATCAACGATGCTTTCCTCCAAGCAGAGTAGCGGGTGAGGTCGCTGAGCCAACTCCTCCCTCAATGTGCAGAGAAGACCCTTGGTGATCTCGTCCCTCTGCGGCACCATGACAAGGACACGCGCATCCGAGTTGAGAGCAAGTTGCTCGTCGACGGCGCTGGTCAGAAGCGCCGGATGGTCGTCGTCGTAAAGGGGGTCTGCCACAATGATGAGCTGGTATGGCGGGTTAGCAGTCAGCCGGATGCCTCGTGTGAGCGATGGGTCCTTTTTCCTTTTACTAACCTGGTAGCGGTTCAATGCCCTGAACCTCGCGTCGATGCCGTCCTTGCCGCCACCCCAGGTCAGCGGAGCGACTTCGGCTCTGCCGCCGCGCTCTTCAACGACTTGCATGTTGAGGGAAGCATTGTGTGCCAAGTTGGGGACGATCGTGGGCAGGTCCGTGAGGACAACGCTTGTTTTCCAGATGCAGGCGGCTGCCAGCCCCAGGAGGCCGGTGCCAGATCCCAGTTCGAGGACCTCTTCCGGCGTCGAAATCGCACCGGGCACGAACAAGTGTGCGAGGGGGCCGGCGGCAAACTCGTGTAGGAGTTGGGCGAGCGCATACGATGAGCCCCATGTCTTGAGACCCAGCGAGTCCCCAGCCAGGGGGGGTTCTCTTATCGCGAGACTAAAAGAGCCATGGTCGCAGTGCTCAAACGGCCAGCACCGAGTAATCTCTCCCATCGCTACGGCCATAGTCAGCCCCCATCCCCCGAGTCTCCCACCTAGCCCCCGCCTCCATGCCGCCCCGTCGACATACCTGTCCGGCCGCACCGCTCTGACATGCGCTTGCTTGCCTCCTCCCAGATCAACTCCCGCTCGTCGTCACTATCAAGCCATGCCAGACTGCTCTTGATGATTGTGGATAAGAAGGAGACGATCTCTCGGCGGTCATGGGCCGTGGCGGCCTGCTCCTCGAGGATATCACGGCGTGAATCGTGTAGAGTCCAGACGCGGAGTTCGACACGAAGCTTCTTGAGACCTGCAAGAAGCACATCAAAGGCAGGCTTCTGCCAGAGATGGGGTAGTTCCTCCTCGGTGGGAGGGAGCAGAGCGGTGTCTCTCATGGCCGGAGAAGACGAGGAAGAAATACCAACAAAAAAATTCAAGGGAGGAGCCAAGAACAAAGCAAGGAAAATAGAGTCGCAGAAAACAGAAAACAGAAAAAAAGTCTCGGGCAGGGTTGAAGTGTCTTTCAAGGCCTCAAGAAGACAAGAACATGCTGCGACACTGCCTTACCAGGAAACACCCTTTTCCCTCTTGTGGAATCCCGGGGACAGGACAGCGGTCTGGCCGCTTCCATCGATCCATCCTCGGCACCCCCCCTGCGCCTCCACGATATCGGGAGTCGCGGGAGCCGGGGAGCGCCACGCCGCCGGCGACTCCACTGCGGCGTCGAATTTTCTGTTGCTTCTACTGTACGATGAGAGGTGCGCGGGAAGAGGAGTGGGGGTCAGCCTTTTTCGAAAGAGACCCCTGCCGAGCCCTGTTTTTGGCTGGGCTTCTGATTGGCCAGAGGGTGCCGCGGGGCACTGAGCCGCAATTTTCCATGACTCCAACAAAAACATTTTTAGCTGCAGCTTTCTTCTCTTTCTTCTCTTTTCTTTCCTCGTGAAGCCTCGTCCTCTTCAACGCTGCGTTTCTATGCTACAAACGGAGAGCCTGCGCAAGCAATGCTTTCAACCCCTCTATTGGCATATGAGAAATTCGGAGAATCCGCTTCACTCTTTGGCTCGTCCATCTGCGCTCTCGGGCGTCCGATGGGTCGCGGGCTCTGCCGGTAACGGCTTGGCGCCATTCGCGTCTGTAATTGGCATCAGAAAAGCAGGGCCCCGGGGCTGCCTCGTTGTGTTTACACGCGTGTCGGTTTCCGTGGTTCCTCTGGGAGAGCCGTTACGAAGCTTGTGGGAAAACACTTGAGTGCAATACGCAGCGTGCGGTCGAGCTGCTTTCTGGCGGCGAGATCGCACAATCCGATTCCGATTACTCTGTTGAGGACGAGGCTTCACCAACTCTTTTTTCTCTCAGGTAAGAAGTGGCTTGCGCTTTTCTGGAGGATGAGGATACTGCTAACCATCTATTCGCTGTTCGATCCTCGGGCCAACAACGCGCGAGCACCCTAACCGACCGACATCGACCATACGAATTCAACGAACCAACACACACCAACACAGCCTCAGCTACCACGCCTCACCACCCTAGTTGTCGCCAGAATTCCCCCAGGGCTCACCGGGCGGGTTATCGAATGAATAACCTGCCTCGTCTTGCTTCTCGACTCCCTCTTCGCCATCTGCCCCGATGTGTCAGTGCCGCGCATCATCTTTGTGGCGGGTTTTGGAAGTCTCTGGATGACTTTTGGGACGGGTGCTCGACTGAGGCCGACTTACAGATCCACGGGTGTTTGTTCTGGTCCAGCAGACACTTTGTTTCCTCGAGTTCGAGCACCAACTGCTTGCAAGCGAGTCGCTCACTTGCCGCTCTCTCGGCAAGATCGATGACTCCGTCGCAGTAGAGGATCGCCTTCTTCGCCGTCCGAATTTGGCGCTCAATTTTATATCTGTCGCCGCCCCACGTCTCCTTCAGAGCCTTGGCATTCTTCACAGCGCCTTTGGCAGCTGCTCTGCAGTCGATAATCCGTCCGGCCACGCCTTCAAGCCTCTCTCTATCGCGTTTTTCCCGGACTTTGTCTTTGACCTTGTTCCTCCAGACCGTGTCGAGAGTATAATCCTCGGCCCAGGCGCGGAGTGGCTCAATATCGACATCGAAGCATTGCACAATTGCCCGGAACATGTTGAGCGAGGCGCGGACCTCGTGGTCAAGGTTACGCAGAGCAACGTCGATGCCGGGATTTTGGTTCTTTGGGGGTGTGGCCAAGGGCTTTTTGTGTTCGCGATGCTGGCCACTCGGGCCGCGACTCCTGCTACCGCTTGAACTATGTTTCTTGGACGATCTCGTCCAATGAGGCATGTCTTCGGGGCCCTGGTCGTCGGATAAGCTAAGGTCGCAGAGAGAATACACCCGTTCGTTCTCGTAGTAGTTTTTCGGGTTGGGCCCGAAAGAGTGCACTCGCGGATATGCAGCGTAGCCAGGATGGATTGGCAGACTGTAGCCACGGGGGTCCATTTCGGCTTTGGTTGTGGTTGCAAGGTGGAGCAACACGCTCAGTCAATACGTGGGCATGCTACGATGAGACTATATCCTAAACATAGCAGACGTCAATGTATTTGTCCAGTCACTATACCCCTGACAAGCAGTTTGAGTCTGAACTGTCGTTTCTTCCTCTGACTCTCGGATAACTCATTGTCTCCGTGTTGTTCCCGGAGAGCAAACCTTCCACGACTTGTCAGACAACAATCCGCTTCCATGAGCTGGTGGTTTTTTTCTCTCAGCGTTTCCAGCCGGGCCTGTCATTTCCCCCCCACCCTTACGGATACCAGCATGTCAACCAAGAGCCAGGTTGACTTTTTGGTGTCTGCTCACTCATGGATCAAGACACATAGTCACGCACCTAGGCAACACGGGACAACTTCGACGACTTGTAACTTTTACTCCTCCCTTTTTTCTTATTCCTTCCTCCTCTCTCTCTCTTGTTGACTCTCGTTGAGGGTCGTCCCTCCCCCTTTTATTTCTCACTCATTCCATGAGGCAAGGTTAAGGGTGGCAGACTTCAAGATGTAGAGAGACCAAGGGCCTAGTTACGAACTGGAGAGGCTCCGTAAAATTACATCGGGGTATGTACTGTTGTTGTGTCTTGGAACCATATTTGTATATCGCCACTCCGCTCAGCCATATATCACATTTCTTTTTTATTTTCTTTTTTATTCTAGTTGTTTTTGTACTACCTACCTTGGTACCTACCCTATCAAGCAAGTAAATGAGTGGTGGCAAATTGGGAGCCTGTTTTGAGTATGTAGAACATTTGACGAGAGCCTGCTTATTTGGTCGCAAACTTGTTTGATCATTTCGATGACGGGGAAGAGAAAGGGGTGCTGTGTTTCTTCTTGGGGAGGTTTTTACTACACATGATGGGCGTTGGTGGTACTGTACTGACCGAGATGTCGTGGAACCAACTCAACTCGGGTTATGATGCCTAGACGAGAGCGGTCGTCCCCCTTGGTCAGGTCAGTCAGTCTCAGCTGTCGGAATGAGCAAGCACCAGCCAGTGGCAAAGCAAGCATTCGGCAGCCTATTGTGAGGCGTCCGGGGGGGAACTACATAAGTCAGCGGGCGCCTCGGGCCCCCAAATGAGACGGGAGGAGGCCGGGGGAGGGGGGGTTTGGCAGCGCGAATCCGTCTGCCTCTCAACGAGACAGGGCGGCTGGCTGGCTGAGAGGCTGGCTGGTTGATCTATCTGGCCGCCTGCTGTGTTTCACAGCACCAACGCCCTGATGCGGTAGGAAGTGGAGACAGACAAGCCCATTTTTGGTGTTTGTGGTACATACATCTCGTGTCGTGCGTGCGTGCGCGCTTGTCGGGCTTATCTGCTTGGCCACAACAAAGACAATGTCAGACATACACACCGAGACACTCAAGGCTACAGGAAGCCTCTTTTTGCCTTGTCATGTGTTGGCTCTATCGCAGTGTGACTGGAACTATTGAAACGTAGGTATGTATGTATGTACATAGGCGGGGGCCAAGGCCACGCCTGGCCGCCCCGCGTCGGCGCGTCCGGCCACCAACGTCCATTCGCCCCCGGGCGCGGTGTAACAAACATGGTCAACTGCATGGGATCGCACTTGCAGATGGTTCCTGATCTCTCCGTGGTCAAATCCACCGGCCTGGCCTATAACATGGAATCATTCGCAGGCCCCGTTCTTCGGTTCGGTTCTGGGTCGCTTCCGGGCCTCAGACAGATTGTGGGCTGGCCTTGGAGTTTCACGTTGTTGCTGGTTTGATTCCTTGCAGGCGAACGAACGGTGGGGTCCATTTGGGCAAGTCGGCAAGGGACGGTCTGGCCCGTGCGTCCGAGCATTCCGGTTTTCCGCTTTGGGTTTCGCGCCACGACCAAGAAGGGAAAAGTAGATGGCTGCCCGTGTCGAGGTGGTGTGCCGGCCCCGCATTGTCTATGGTACCTCGAGGAACCGGCCCTCGACTGCATGAGATTGAGTGTCAAAATCCCGCGAATTGGAAAAGGATTACGGAAGATTGTTTCTTTCGTCGCGACTTTGGCGACTTGCATTTATCATCAGGTACCTTAAGGTATTCTAGAATCTACCTACCTTACTGTACGCTGGCACCTCCCAGGTTGGAGTTCGGATGACGACGGCGGCGCCCATCCATCATCCATGGAACGGAACGAGCTGACAGGGATGGCAAGCGGGCAACGTTGACCGATGCGACCATGGCAGCGGCAGAACTCCATTTCTCTGCAACGGAAACACGGGAGCCATGGCCCTTCATCGAAGGGGAAAGCCGGCCGGTAAGGAAGGGAATTGGTGGGAGCGCAGTAGCACGTGCGGGCGGGTGGGAAGCACAGTCAAGTCACGCAGGTACATACGCACCACGGCCCTCTCGACGTGGAGAGTCGGCATCTGATTGGCAATGGGGTCTTACTTTTTTGTACGGACTGTGTAACCCGTCCTCCTTGGATAGGATGCGATCAAGGGCGTCTCCATGACCATCTTTACGTATACATAGTAAACTCAAATTCGATCCCGTTCTTTCGTCTGCTTGTATCGTTTGGGACGCCGACCAATTTGCGTTTTCTCCAACTGTTGTTTCCCCTCCGAATATTGGCACAGACGGCCCCATGGTCCGACTAGCCTAGACGGGCCATGTTCCTCCGGTTCAAATGTATATATATTATCTGGCCACGGATGCTGCCGATTGACGTACTGGCGGTTTCCGCACCGGCGCTGCCATTACGGCCGGGAAGCCGGCAAAACTACCTAGTGAACATGCTGGTGAGAATCATCGAAACGTTGCAGATCATGGACAGGGAGGGTGAGGCGAAGTGGCAGAGTGGGTGGCTTCGTCGCTGACAGCCGTGGCTGAGATCCCCGTGCTCTAATTCTTCTGAACCCATGCGCCGATGCGCTCAAGAGGAGGCTTGCTTTTCCGTTTCTCGCTGCAATTGACGGAACCGAGGCACTGACCCTATCTCTGGATTAATTGATTGAACCACTCCAAACTCAGCTCACGAGGAACCCGCGCTTTACTCCCTCGAGCACTCGGCCGTCGTTGTTGTTTGCCCCCCGGCCCCCCCAGGTCCCCCACTATGCGCGGGGTCGGAATATGTACCCCGGTTTGCAGCAGCATCAACAACACACTCGCGCAGACATGCGGGAGAACATCTCCTCGGTTCCTCCACAATGCGCACCTCCCAGAGTAGTAGCGCATCGCATGGCGGGGAGAGTGGAAGCGAGGGGGGACGGCCTCGAGAAGCACTCGAAACTCGACCGTCGTAGTAACTACCTTATGGAAATGGAACGCAGCCAGAAGGCCAAGTGGAGGCGGGGCTGCTGCCGGATGGCATCGAATTGGGAGATCGGCCAGCTTGGGAGCATGCCGCTTCCCGATTCTTCAGCTGCTGGTCCGGCTCCATGTCCACTGTCGGGGAATACCAGGTAGGAACTGCGCAAAAGAAAGTAAGACATGCAGAACCTGGGACCTTGGGGTACTGTCTGTGTAGAACCGGGAAATGTGCCGATGGTGGTGAGGACCAGGCCACTCGATGGGGCCGGGAACTATCGGCGTGTTCCGGAGGTTGATCCCCGCGGCGAGATGGAGGGTGGGGGATCGAGCAGCAGAGAGAGGACGGACGGTACTCGGTTTCTTTCCTACGTCTTCCTCTTCAGATGAGCTGCATTCCTGAGCTATCGGCGCTTGGTGACACCCCCCTCCCCCCATTTCAGATCTGGGCACACCGAATGCCCAAAACAGTACAAACTAGGCGCAGATTCAGGCCGAACGGGGAAGAGGTTGGAAGGTCTTGTCATCCCCCATCACAAGGCGAGCCGAACAGTCCTGCCGGAAACCTGTCTTGCTTTTACGTTGTCGGTTACGGTTCGTTTCCCAAGTCACATACACACCACTGCCATTGCCCAGTCTTGCATTGTACGCTTAGCCAGGCTGATGAACCCGTCCACGTCGTCCTCATCAGGCGTCGCTGGCTCTTCGGTCGGGCCTTTACCAGAGGAGTCAGTGTGAGAGAAGAGGCTTCATGAGTAAGCCGGCCAATACTTCGGATTCGCCGCCGCCGGTTAGGTAGTTAAGCTCTGCGCGCAATGTGCACCCGCTCCACACATGCTGTGTCACTGCAGCGTGACCGCCCTATCACGAAAGCATGGCATGCGTTGTCATTCGGTACGACGTTACGACACTCTGGTTTTCTTTTTTTTTGCGTTCTGCGCCGCTGAAGGGCATGGCCCATGGAGTGAATTCGGTCAGGGTCGGTGTCCGGCCGTGTCGGAATCGCAGAGTGTTTGCCTTGCCTGAAAACCCCTGTGAAAAACGAAGTTGGTTTTGGTCGGCAAAGTTAGGTAGTTACAGTTAAAACAACACAAACCACTGCCGATAAAGACCCTCGGGTTGGGCCGGCCGTCCGTGTTGGTTTGATCGAGATTCGGCAATGTGCTCGTCCCCCTACCCCGCCATAACGGCAGTGGCTGTCTCATTCTTAGCAGAGTTGAGAATTGTCTGGGACGAGGCGGCGGGCTGTGTCTGCGTTGCTTACCTCACACGGCAAGCTGTTGAGCTCTTCGGGAAAGCCGGGTTTGGTGACAAGTACCGTACCCAACCGCGAATTGGGAGTCAGATTTTGGGGTGAGAGAGACGCCCCAGGCGCCGGCAATCGGTTAGCGTGTGTGTGCTGGCTTGGAAGAGAGACTGATCAAGCCCAAGCCCTCCTTGATCTTCACAACACCTTGGGTCGGTAACTACCTAGGTAGGTAGCTTTTTGCTAAGATTGTGGTGGCGGCTCGTTGTGGTGGCGGACCCGGCGCTCTGGGACGAGGGGAATCTTTCAGCCAGAGCCGAGATGGGATGGGGAGATCTGGTTGTTGGTGCAATCTTATTCTGCACGATGGTAACCTGTCACAGAGGAAGATTGCCTGGGTAGGTACTTGACGAAGACAGATTATAGGTCGAAACATATTCAGCACCATCGGGTGTGTGTACTTGTACCTATAACTATTCCTAGAGCGATGCACATGTCTACATCGAGATTTCTACATCGCAGGGCGCTGAACTGACGTCGATACATCGTAAATACCCGGGTAGCGTGGGCGTGCAGCAGCAACGTCCCCAAAACCTCCTTTGGTCGAGCACACGACTGAAGGACTTTGGAGGAAGGCAGGCGCACTGAACCCTCATGGAATTAAAAAGCAAGCTTGTCAATTGCCACCTCTCATCGCATCGTGGAGACACAGCCGACGCGGGTTGCCCTGGGAGATTTCAGGACGAGGATTTGCGGAACAAAGCGGACTGGGGCCGAGCCACTTCCCCTCCACGCGCGCTATTGCAGGAGTGGAGTGCCATGCTCAGATCAGGGTCCACCCGCCCTTGGCCGAGTCCTCGAGACCTCGACTCCTCAAGGCTCAGTCACTCAACTGGATGAGAAACACAGCTACCAAGAAGAGAAGAGGAGGGAAACAGACCGTATACTTGCATTGTTGACACAAGTCTTGGCTGGGGAACCTCTTGGAAAAGGGAGGCATACAATGGGGAAAATGGCATGCCCGTTGTTGGGGGTGAGCCCAGGGCCCAGGCGGCCTGCGCCTGGCATCGGATCCTTTCTCCGTACCGGGCCCGAAACCCAACGAAGAACGAAGCGACCCTCCGCTCCACAATTACTAGGCGAAAGTCATCATCTCCACCGAAAAGGGTCCCGGCTGAGCAGTGAGTGGTGTCTCGTTTGCACCTCCTCTGTTGACTGCGGATGAGTTTTCCGTTTCCCTTGGACATTGAGCCGCCTGTTCCAAGTAATTAGGTATCTATGTCTTTCGTCGCCCAGCTCAGATCAGGTGTCGATGGCTTGCTGGCTTGCTGGCAATGCCTGGGAGATCATGGTCCGCATCGGATACATGCACAATGCTGCTCACCCGCAATCCCTGCACCCTGTCGAAAAGAAGCAGCCAGCTCCCAGGTTGTGCCAGTGCGCGTACCTGACGGTACAGTGCTGTACTGCCACGGGGGCCCACACTGGCCCCAGCCTTCTCGACCACTCAAACGTCTTTGTGCCCTGCTTCCCTTCATCGGACCAGGTCATCGACAAAGCCTGGTGGGGCGGCCTGGCCCGTGGGTTACAGTCCGGTACCTTACCTCAAGGTACCTTACCCAAACAGGTACTTGTTCTGCCAACCTTGGGAAGGACGCCTGTGGGGACGTGGTGGTCGTGCAACCCACCCGCTCCGCCCTGTCCCATCTCTTGCTGGTCACACTCGGTGCCTCTCCTTGGGTGCATGCCGCCCTCTTGCGCTCCTCTCTTTCTGGAGCTTGCTTTCTTTTCACCCGTGCTCTCTCCTCTTTTGATACCCCAAGGCTTGACTTTGTTGCCTCATCTCTGGGCCGTCTCTCGTTCACCGTCTTTGCCCACTGCCCACTGCCCACTTGCCCACGGGTCTCGTGTACCTCCGTCCTCGGCCGTCCGATCTCTCCCATCCTCGATCTCGCCCACGTCAGTGCTATGGCCAGGTGCATACAATAGTGCCTCATCAGCTGCTCGTAGACCCGAACCACATGCCCGATAGCTACGTCTTTGCTGCTCCTTTTGCTGCACGGAACCGACCAACTACCGAACCAGTGCCGAGAGAACAGGAGCCTGTGAAGATAAATCCCAAGAGGCGCATGGTCGCCGGGGCTCTTGTTGCTTTCCACGTCAACACCGTTTGAATGCTCAATTGTCCACAACATTTGGGCAAACCATAAGTTCTGGGGCATCCTTTTGGAAACAGAGGTTGTTTCGCTTTGACTCTGACCATTTGGACCGGCACCCTGGACGACCGTCGAACCCGTCCAAGGCTCGACCGAGAACTCCCAACCAAAACGCCCGACCGTTGTTACCCTCCCAAATCAACGAAATCGCCAAGACGAACAAGATACACAAGAGGGAGAGGTAGACGGGGACACCGTGCGGGGATCCAGAGGGACGTGAGGGGAGGAGTGCGGGAGTAGTTGCAGAACTTGCAGGTTCAATTATTCCTGCTCCGTCAAGATGGTGCTCAACATCTCTGAGAGTGGTGTGATGCTCGAGAGCTCGGCCAAAGCCACGGCCGGGCTCCCGACCCAAGCATTCGCCATTGCTCTGAGTGGGAGTGTTATTGAGGATATGATTGCGTGCGTTCAGAATGGCGGGGATATTCAATTGGCGCTGGGGAGCAACCCGGTACGTATTGAAGCTCCTTGCCTCTCCTATTGTCTGCTATTCATCGGTGCTGCACAATAGCGGATTTGTCGATGCCGCACAACTACCATCCAACCCCTCCATTACCTCCATTACCTCCCCCCTCAAGTCATCTTGGTCTTCCAACAAGCTTCTGACTGTTCCCAATCATAGAAATTCCTATTCGACGACCACGAGCTCCGGATACCTAAGACGTCGGACCCGTCTGGCTACGATCTCTTTTGGGCCAACTCCGAGAACCCGTCCCGGGCCAGCAAATTACCGGATCCGACCATGTCGATCTTTCTCAACCCCAAGCACAGGCTCAAGGCGAAGGCCCCGAAGGCGCCCAAGCCAACAGCGAAGGGAGAGTCGGTGCCTAAGAAAGCTCCTGCTCGGCCCACGGTCAGGTCTTCCAACACGGCGCCCAGGCCGGCTTCCACATCTACCAAGGATTTGGACTCACAAAAGGGATCCGACGATGCCGCTACGCGGCTCGAACGCTCGTTTGCCGATCTGGCAGCAGGCAAGCGGGAGAATTCGTATGGGACCTCTCGCAATGCGTTGAAGGGGTCGAGACTAACGTCGATTCTAGTGCCGTAATTGTCGGCGGTCTACCCAGTTCTAAGGGAGGGAAGTTGAACACCAGATTGCTCGACGCACAAGCATCTGCCTCGCCTCGGCCGTTGCCACCCAGCCCGGCTTTGAGTGGTATTGGCTCCCCCTCGCTTCCACCGTCCAGCAACACGCCACAAGAGCGAGCGAAGCGGCAGCGATTACCCATCTTGCACGAGCTGGCGGTACAGGAGTTGTCCCGCCAGGACCTCTTGGCGGGGTGGCATGAGGGACACGAGGCGGACTTCGATGCCGCTCTTGACAAAGTGGCCGACTTCGATAAGGACCTTCAGAAGTGGGTTTTGAGGAGGAATTCCTACAAGGAACTGGACGTCTTCGAGTACAACTATGCCGACGACGAAGACCGCCAGAGGGCCATCAACAATGCCATCAAGAACTACGACCGCCTGCGGTTAAGCGCATCAGACCCGCTTTGGCAAAAGCTTCTCCCCAAGTCAGAGCGTGGAAAGGGTATATGCCTGAGCAGGCTGCAAGCGACGCTCGCCAAGGGCCCGGCGCAGAGGCAGAGAGTCGACACAGCGAGCGTCAGCGGACTCGATTCTGACAAGGACGATTCAGCAAGCTCGACTACGAAGATGGGCAAAGGTGGCGAAGCCATGTCGAGATCCAGCTCTCAGGCGTCGGCCGGCGGCAAGAAGAAATTATCGGCATCAGAGGCCCAGGCCAAACGAATGCTGTCTGTCTCGAAGAAGAAGGCCGTGGCGACTACGACGGCAAAGGCGGCACCAAAAGCTCCGGCCCCCAAGCCGGCTGCGAAGGCCGTACCCGTCAAGGGCGGGCGGGTCCTGTCCAAGGAGTTCGTGTCGGATTCGAGCTCGAGCGATGATGATGAGGTACCCCTTTCGACGGCAAAGGGGAAGCCCAACACCGCAGCTGCGCCAGCCCCTAAGCTCAAGCCCAAGCCCAAGCCCATGCAGCGCGCAGCGGAGAAGCCAAGGGTAACGGAAAAGACAAAAGAAGTTGCCGCACCGAAGCCGAAACCAGCTGCGGCCGCAAAACTGCCGCCGCGGGAGCAAAAAGTCGAGAAGGAAAAGGACACAATCCGCGCCGAGGTCATCGCGAAGCCGATCAGGCCCCCGACAAAGCGCCCGCGGGACGCCGACGATGACGACAGCTCCAGTTCCGGTGCTCCGCTCATCAAGCGAGTGAAGCCTGGTGCAAAGGCATTCCCCGCGCCGGTTTCCTCGGCCAAGGGACGCACCGCGTCCGACGCCAGCCAGAACAGTCGCGGAACCAACTCGGGGGTAGCAGCGGCACCCAAGGCCAAGAATACGTCACCGACCAAATCATCCCCCTTGGCTTCATCCCCGCCGACGAACGCATCGGAGGTGGAGCAGGAGCGTCGGGCACTTGCCCGGGCCCGCGACCGCGAGCGCGAGCGGGAACGGGACATTGAGCGTGAGCGAGAGCGGGAGCGGGCGCGGAGACGGGACACGGCCGTGCGAAGCAGCAGCAGCAACACGGACAGCAGCGCCAGCACTAGCAGCGCCAGGAAGCGGCCCCCGACGACTGACTCATTTCCCGGCAACAGAGTGAAGCGTCATCGGCCGTCTCAGGAGACCATCGAGATGGCGGCCAAGTTCAAGCAGTCCTATGCTCGGTACCAGCGGCTGCATCACGACATCATGGCCCACGACAATCCGGATCCCGTCCGGGTGACCGACCTGCTCGACATGCACGAACGGCTGAGCCGCATGAAGACGGAGATTTATTCCGCGGTTGAGGCTTGATGCTGGGCTGCTGAGGGATTGCAATGGTTTGATGCCGCATTCTTGGGAGACATTAGCTTTTCAACCACTTGGGGGTGGGGGATGGGTGGGAGGGAGAGAAGAGAGAGGAAGGGGGTGGCAAGGAGGCGCGCACACCGGCATAACGGACTTGTCTCGGAGCCAGGTATCTATCTGGCCAGGCTGGGTGCATCACATTGAGTGGTCTGGGTCAGGGTCAGATGAACTTTGGTTTCATCAGACACACACATCCTACCGGATCAGCGGAATGCCTCACATATCGGGGCGTTATTGGGGAACCGTTTTTTGGTGGTTGATTTTTTAGCAGCTGGGTCTTATACGGGGTCCATGAATCCATGATACCAGGGCAGCGGGACATGAAGACCGCTTCGCCCACGAGACGACGGTTGATAACTAGCGGAGTCTTTTCAAGGAAAATACAAAACAAGATATTTTTTAGATGTGCCCTGTTCCTCTGACCATTGTGCCGTCACAAACAGCGGCGTCATCTCCGCCGCAGATGGGGGGGCCCGGCAGTCTGGATGGGAAGCCATGCGCCGCACCCTCCCGTGCATGCATATGTATGGATGTGGATGGAGGTAGGATTGGGGCATGTTTGTGCCGTTTGTTGGGCACGGGAAACTCACACCACCATCTACTACAGGGAATGAGCGAGGAACAGAACAGAAACAAAAGCCCCCCCGGGTACGGCAACTCGGCCTGGATGTATATAATCTTGATCGCAAATCCGGATCGGAGAGCGAGCCCATGTCGTCGTCGGGCCCCCGTCTCCGTCCCCAACAACCCTAACGTACAAAACCACAACGGAGATCCTTCTGACTATGCAGCTATGTCTGTCATCAAGCAATCTTCTTCTTCCTCCTCTCCGTCCGTCAAGCAGCCCGGAGCTCCTTTGGCGCTCCCCTGGTTGTGCGTCATTGCTTTGCTTGGCCAGCCCGTGCTGCCGCAACCCGTGGGACAATCCTCCGTCCGTTTCCTCTTCAGTGTTCGCTCTTCTCTGATAGGCAGGTTGATCAAGACTGTGGTAAGCGATGGTGTTTTTTGCTATTCACAGGCGCGACAGGAAACGGAGGAGGCCGTTTTCCTACTGGGTCTTGAATAGCAGGATCGCGCAGTGGCCGAGGTAGAAGTAGATAAAGTGCTTCGTCTCTGTTGTTGGGGGGTGGCTGTCGGTTAGTGGTCCATCGATATCTCGCTAATCTGAAGCATAAAGGGTGGGTGGGTGGGTATCATCACTCCATACCGTGGGTTACGAAGCTGCCAAAGTTGCGGCCCACAATGCAATGCCAGGTGGGACCCTTCCTCTCGTCGAACTATGGGCGTCCTGCGTTAGCAGAGGGGGGGTTCGGACACAACCATTTGGGTGATGATAGGCGTACGGTTCTCTTGATGTGTTGAGCAATGTCCTGTCCACGAGAGGTCGTCAGTACTGACTGCCATGTCTTGAAATAGACACACGTCCAGCGCACTCTGGGCGAACTGGGAATGTCGAGTGGTACGGACCTTCTCAATGGTGAACTTTGCCATCGCTTCCTGGGCTGGAGGATATATCCAGTCAGTTTGCATGTCCCTCGGCGCTACATAGCAGACCGCACAGACGGCCGCCCGGTGTGTGTGTTCCTACATACCCACTTCGACCGCCTCTTGCTGCATGTCCTCGGTCTTGGGTAGAGTTGGTGTGTTAGCGTCTCCGGGCACCGAAAACGGAAGGGTTGGCGCTCCCCTGGGAGATGGGAGGGGCATACCATGTCAGCGCTCTTGATCTGGGCTGTTTGGTTGTACATATGCAAGTGTTAGCCAACGCGGTTTGGGGGCGGGGAGACAAAGGCAGCAACATCATGGGCGCGCAAACGTACCTTCGAGCTTCTCCCGGGCAACGGGGGAGGTGCTCCCAGCGGGCTTTGTGTCGTCGGCCGGCATCGTGGCTTCTGTCGTGGGTGGTGCGCCGCTTAGCAGTTAGCACAAAGAGCCCAACGGTGAGCCAACCCGGATACTGGGGGGGTCCGTTGACGGAGTTGGCACGGGAAGAGATCCCAACGGAGAGGCCATGCGAGGGCGATGCAGGTGTCGCGCACTCCCTCCTTGCATCACGGGTTCCGGATTTGGGGGTCCAACCTACACACAAGCAAACAAGGTCTAAATAAAGCTAATGCCCCAAAAGCGGTGCTGCAGCCTTGTGGATGCAGGTGCAGAAAGGTCCGATTGTCGGGCTGTGTATGTTTGAGAACGACGCAGAATGGCAATTGGGGGCGTTGCAGGGACGGTCAAGACGATTGTTTTCAATGTTTGGATTGATCTTGCAGGTTGAGGTCAGCGCGGCTCAGGGAACCACAGAGACAAGTGAAATCATTGGCGCTGCAGCTCACGTTGTTTTTGCTGAGGCGTCGGGTTGGGGCTTGTCGCGGGGGAAGCGGGAGCATGGGCTTCGACACGGAAACAGTGCTGGAGCCCTGAGAGTTGTACTGGTACTTTGGTTAGAGCACGGTTTGCTGCAGGCAAAAAGTAGTTGGGACTTTCTGCGGTGACCACAGCGGTGTGCGAGTGTGTGGGGCTGACGAGAGCACCCCGGTAGGCGATAAGATAACGCGTGGTGTGGGGTCTTGAAATTTTTGGAAAGACGTGCAAAGCAAAAAAAAACGATCGGAGCTTCTTCCACTTCCATCGAACACACAAGACAACCACATCAACGACGGGATGACCGCGCGGTAGCATTGGCTTCACACTCTGCCGACGGCAGACAGGAAGCAACAAGACAAGCATCATGGAGTCATCCAGAGTTTACGTCAAAAACTTGCCGGCGACCATTTCCGAGGCTGAGTTCCGCAAACACTTCTCGGCCCAGGGTCGCGAAGTCACCGATGTCAAGCTCATCCCCAACCGCCGCATTGGGTTTGTTGGTTACAGGTCGCATGAGGATGCCGCAAAGGCCGTCAAGTACTTCAACAGATCGTTTATTCGCATGTCCAGGATCGGGGTCGACCTGGCCAAACCGGTAAGCACACAGCCTCCGCCCCAACCCAACCCGGCAGGGCTGGTACTAATCATAGATGCAAGATTGCAGACTCAACCCCGAGGCCAACCGCAAGGGATGCCCCGCGCCATGGTGTTGCTAATGCGTTTCCCAAACCTGGTGCTCCCAGTATAGAGGAACCCGAGGATGAGAATCCCAAGAAGAGAAAGCGGGAGGCTCCTGAAGCGGCCGACCCGAAGTTGCAAGAGTATCTCGAAGTCATGGGACATCCGACCAAAAAGTCCAGAGACCAAGAAGCACTCAGTGGCACCCTGCATTCGGAGTCGGCGTCTGTGCCACCCCCTGCTTTCCTGGAAGCCGGCGAGAGTGACGACGAGTACGAGAATATTCCCGCGCGCCACCCGAAAGGGCAGGCCCAGGTAGCTCCTCCTCATGTCGACGCCACACCCGCTCCTGTGGCCGATGGCGTAACCCCTACACCCGCACCGCGAGATGAACCCGCGAGGGAAGAGCCGCAGGCGTCGGCAAATGCAACGGACGATGACTGGCTCCGGTCAAGGACAAGTCGTTTGCTCGATCTCGTGGATCCTGACGACCCCGGATTCTCTGCACGGCCTCCTCCTCAATCCGTACCTGCTGCCGCCCCTGCATCTGAGCCGCAAGCGCCGCCACGTGCCGGCGCCCCCGCCGATGGTGGTGGGCCAAGTGAAGGCGCCCGCACGCAGGCCGAGAGTAGCGAAGACGCCGCCGACCTGGTTGAGAAGACTTCTCGGTTGTTTTTGCGAAATCTCAGCTACAACGTCACAGAAGACGACATCAGAGACCATTTCAGCAACTTTGGCAATCTTGAAGAGGTAAGCATCAGTTGACTTTTTCTTTTCTTTTGGAACGCCCGCCTTTTATGATGAACCCCTGATAGGGACAGCTTATGCCACTGGCATATGATGAGACTTTGGGCTCAGTATTTTAGTAGATGCTCTGAGATTCTGATAAAAAGGGCCGATTGTTGTCGTTTTGTTTCTTACCTACTGTACTGGACATCCGCTAACTGCATGGCAAGGTGAATGTCCCGTTGGATAATCGGGGCCAAAGCAAGGGTTTCGCCATGGTTCGGTATGAGCAACCTGCTGCAGCAGTTGCCGCATTCCAGACAGATGGCTCCGTCTTCCAGGGCCGAATAATTCACATCCTCCCTGCCGCCGCCAAAAGGGAGAACAAGCTCGACGAATTCGCAATTTCCAAGTTGCCCCTCAAAAAGCAGCAACTTCTCAGGAAAAAGGCCGAGGCCGTCTCCAGTTCCTTCAACTGGAATGCGCTCTTCATGAGCCAAGACGCCGTCAACACCGCCGTCGCTGAACGTCTCGGTGTCTCTAAACACGAGCTCTTGGATCCCACGGACGCGTCTGCTGCCGTGAAGCAGGCAGTGGCTGAGACCACGGTGATCCAGGAGGCAAAGGCCTACTTCGCGACCCATGGCGTAAACATCGAGGCATTCAAGTCGCAGCAACGGGGCGATACTTCGATACTCGTAAAGAATATCCGAAACGCGTCCATCGAAGAACTGAGAAGCCTCTTCGAGGAACACGGCGCAGTCTTGAGAGTGGTGATGCCACCAAGTGGTACCATCGCCATCGTCCAATTTGCTCAGCCAGCTGCTTGCCGGGCCGCATTTGCCAAGAAAGCGTACTCACGGTTCAAAGAGTCAGTCTTGTTCCTCGAGAAAGGCCCGAAAGGGCTCTTCGTGGACCTTGCGGCTCCACTAGCAGATCGTCCTGCTGGCGTCCAAAAGCCGTCCGTTGCCGAATTGCTGGAACGCGATGACGCTGAGGATCAAGCCGAGGCTGCTTCGCTATTTGTTCGCAATCTCAGCTTCTCCACCACCACCGAGGGCTTGACCAACGCTTTCAAACCCCTGGACGGGTTTGTGAGTGCGCAGGTCAAGACCAAGACCGATCCCAAGAAGCCGGGTCAGGTACTCAGCATGGGTTTCGGCTTCTGTGCCTTCAAGACCAAGGAGCAGGGTCAGGCGGCTCTCAAGGTTATGGACGGTTATGTGCTAGATGGGTACAAGCTCCTGGTCAAGGCGTCGCACAGGGGCCACGACGCTGCAGAGGAGCGTAGGCGCGAGGACCTCGCCAAGAAGGCGGCGGGGCAGCGGACAAAGGTTGTCATCAAGAATCTTCCATTCGAGGCATCTAAAAAGGATGTCCGCGCCCTGTTCAGCACATATGGCAAACTGGTTGCGCTTCGCCTCCCCAAGAAGTTTAACCATTCATCACGCGGCTTCGCTTTTGCCGAGTTTTCAACGGCAAAGGAGGCGCTCAACGCCCTCACTGCACTGAAGGACACTCACCTTCTCGGGCGCCGGCTGGTGCTCGACTTCGCGGAGGCCGATGAGGTCGATCCGGAAGAGCAGATCAAGGCAATGGAGAAGAAGATCCGCGGACAGGTGAACAAGGTCACATTGCAGCAGCTTACAGGGGAAGGGAGGAAACGGGTCAACATTGGGGATAACGATGAAGATGAAGCATGACAACAATGACAACATGAAGAATTGATCTCTCCATAGGTCTCGGATTAGAGACACCACCCTAAAGAGATTGTCTCGGTGGCCACACCGCCCTTGCCAAGGAGGCGTTGCCTACCCCCCCTTCGCCCTTGCCAAGGAGGCGTTGCCTACCCCCCCTTCGCCCTCGCCCCCCTTGCGGTGTCTTTGCAGAACCCCACCTTTGCCCTTGAAGATTGTTTGGCCAGCTCAACAAGCTTTGCCCGTTGCGTCTGATCAGTTCCTGCGTAGGGCTAATTTTGTTCGCGTGCCTGAGATGGCGTTTAGCTCCGAAAGCAGCCCCGCGGTCCCGAGACGCTCCGCGCCAACCGAGGGGGTGCGCAGATTTTCATGGGGGCCGCCTCCACACGGTTTGGATGCCCTTGCGTTCCAGTTGGTGCCCATGTTGGACATGTCCAGAAGGGCTGGGCCAACAAACCCTGTTTGACATCGACCCAGCCGTCGCCCTGGGCAGTGTGTTGCGACAGTATCCCTATACCGGGATGGGCAGAGTTGATCCTGGCTTCGGGTGGTCTCGAGGACTTCCTCCCCCCCATTATAACCTATGTGGTGCTCCCTTCGATATACGGGGCTTTTTGTACTCCAGCATATTTTATATCTACTCTCTGGCTCGCATCCTGACGGACAACCATTCCTCTCGGGAATTCCTCCTCTCTTCTTCTTGCTTCATCGGCGTTCCTAAGCAAGTGTTTGCTACCCACCCGGAAAGAGTGTGGTGTTGTGAAAGTCCATTGTGCTCAGCAATGGAACTGCCCGTCAGGCTTCCGGTTCTCCCAGCGCAATGCTATTCACCCTCGCCGGACCATGGATTCGAGGGTCGCCGTGGCGTGTCGGCCCCGAGGCAGCCGCTCCAAGAGTCGACAGGCAACATTCAGCACCCTCACATGGCGTGGTATGCTCAGCACCTAGACGCCCTATCTTCGATGCCGCCGTTGATACCACCTGTTTTACGGACACAGTCTCTTGGGCCAGACTATGGCGCACCGCCGGGGTATCCCAGATCTTCCTCTCAGCAGCGGCACAAGCATCACCCACATGGCAGGCGGAGGTCGCAGGGAATCAACCCGATCATGCCCTTGCTGAACCAGGCCTTCCAGAACTACCGGAAGAAGCAGGCAGACAAACCAGACCAAAAATGGCCCGACGAGTTGGAGGGGCACTTCCTCGACGGTAAGCATCCATTCTAGCAAACAATTACCTGGACCCAGGGCTGTGTATGGCTAACCCGTGCTTAGCGCTCCTGCTCATCCCTAAGATGGGGCGCAATAAATACACCATGAAGCAAACACTCTATGGACGGAACCAGCTGATTGGTGAATATCTTTGGATCGCATACTGCCAGAGCCTTCCCCCGGGAGCGGAACCGGACCCCCAGATGATGAGAGAGAGAAAGAAGGTGTCGAGTCACATCCAGGTGCTCAAGAACTTCTTCTCAAACCATCGATGTTGTAAGTTGGAGAGGACGGCAACCTACCTCCCCACCCCCTGCAGCCCTTTTTGTGGCGTTCCCGCCTTGCAGGTCTCGGCCGTAACCAGCAACTAACAGCTCTCTCTCTCTCTCCCTGCAGTCCACTTTTTATTTGGCCAACGGCAGAAGGACAAAGAGAAGGACAGCGTCGAGAAGGTATCGCTCAAGAACAACTCTGTCCTGATTGCTTTGTCCGAGAGCCGCCTCCCTGACGAGCGACCCAACTACGAGTACTTTGCGCAGATCCTCGCTTTGAACGAGCAGATTCAGTTCAGACCAAAGCGCTGCTGGATCTTCGTCTCGCACAAGGATGTGGTTGTTGGCGAGGATGGCACCGGGTATCTGCCCGAGACGGGCGGCAAGCTGGGCGAGAGCGAGTATCCGCACCTCGGGCGCAACCTCGAGCGCGAGACGTGGGCCAAGGAGGAGCAACAGCTTTTCCAGGGCGCGCTCCTCCACGAGTTCACCAAGGAGGTTCATCAGGTCGAGTCGAGCAGTGTCATGGAGCTGAGCAAGAAGTGGGAATCGGCGTTCCCAGACCTGCATCAGAGGCTCAAGGCCGTCACGTCTACGACCACGGATGCACGGTGCGACATGCTGCACTTGCACGCCACGCTCGAACTGAGGGAGAAGGGCCGCTTCCTCGGTGGATCGGGTCTCAGCTCGTGGGTTGAGGTCAGCATTGAACAGCCTCGCCTCCTCAACCACCGGTGGAAGGTGGAGACGGTGCTCGTACGGCCCCCTGAGCTGAGTTCCTCGCACGAAGACTCGGCCCCGAAAGTTGTTGTCCACGAACAGCATAAGGAGTTTAGCCTCAAATACCAGCACCGGCCTGGCTGCGATGGCTCGCGCAACGACGGCCGTGGACACTGCGATTGCCTCTCGCAGCGCAGCCGCCGAGACGGGGTCCCGGTTCCGTTCCCGGTTCCTTTTCCCGCCGACGTCTGGGCGCAAACACTCACCAACTGTGCCGAATACCCAGCCCATCCGCTCAGCGATAGCAAGAGGCACGAGAGAGAGCGTGGGTCCGCTGTCAAGACGGCAGATGACGACGACGAGGGGCCGAGGTCTCGCCGCCGCAACAAGCAGCCAACGCAGATGGACCTCGTCCCAAAGATTGCCATGATGCAGGAGATTTGGTCCTGCCCGCCTACTGCCTCGCCGCACGGAGAGGGCAGCAGTGACTCGGCGAACCAACGGTGGACTCGCCGTGCCGTGATCCTCTGGACATTCGAGACCATCCACAGCATGGACGAAGGGAAACTGGTGACTGCCCAAGGCGGGAGGACAAACTGGCGTTTCCTGACAATTCTCGACCCTGCCAGTGAATACCACCAGCGGCAGGCCATCGTCAGTGGGCCGAGGTCTTCTGCTGCTGATGAGTATCGAGAGGCGACGAACAATTTCGGCTGTGCTTCGCGACCCGCATCCCGCGGCGCCGTCATGTCCCCCAGCCCAACGTACCAGCAACACCTGGGCGCAAGCATGAACGAGAACTTCTCCTCGGCATGGGACAACACGGGCGGTCTTGGTCCGCTGCATAGCTCGGCCGCGGCGCAGGCTGCGTATGACGCCCATTTCATGTCTCAGACGATGCCATCGCACACTGGGGCAAGCCAGACCGGGTACGGGCTCCTCGACAGTTTCAGCAGCCACAGCGGCCTGGCCACACCGCCTCCGACGGCCTCGTTAGCCAGCTCTTTTGCACAACAACCCTTCGACACGGCTTCGACAAGCTCGGATATGTTGCATTCGAGCTACATGGCCACCCATGAGGCCGTGACGACGGCGGGCATGGATCCCAGCTCGCACACACTTGGCGGCGGGCTGCCGGCCGTGACTGACCCGTTCTTAACCCATGTAGGGGCTGCCTACAGCGAGGCACAGGACGGGCTTCACGGCTGGAATAATCATGGTGTCGGCAGCAGCATGGACCCTACTTCCTCGTGGACTTCAGGATATCCCGGGGCCAGCGGAGCCCATGGGCATAATCCCGGGATGGTGGCGAGCTGGGCCGGGTCGCAGCCCCAGACCACCTCCTCCTCCTCGCGCAGGGGCAGTGAGCAGCACCACCACCACAGCCACCACCACAATCACCATCCCCTCCAGCAGCACCACCAAACCCAACACCGCCAAAACCGGCAACCGTGGGCACCCACCCTCACCACAACCGGCCTCGACGAACACGACCCATGGACACCAATAACCTCAGCAACCACCCCAGCCGAAACCACAGCCACGCGGGCAGGCAGCCATGACCACCACCACTACCCTTCGCACCCTCACCAACACAGCACGCGGGGGGAGGAAGAAGCAAGCCAGGACTGGGTGCACATCCACACCTCCTCATCAACAACCGCGAGCGGCGGTTCCGACCTCTCACACGACTGGGAAGAGGTGGTAGCTGCTGCTGCTGCCCTCCCGGGGATGACCAAAACAGAGGAGCAGCAGCAGCACTCGGCTTTGTCACCGTCTTCGTCGTCGTCGTCGTCGTCGTCAGCAGCAGTAACACAGCAGCAGCAGCATGGCCTCCATCGTCAGCATCATCATCCTCATCCTCATCATGGTGAGGCGGCGGTTGGGAATTTGCAGCAGCAGCAGGGGGGGGGCAGCATGCTGAAGAGTTTGAAGCGGGCTCGGGCGGAGAGCGAAGAGGATGATGAGTATCCTTGTTCGCGGAGGTCGAGGTGTTGAGTTGGTGTCATTTTCTTTTGGGGTAGGGGGGGGGGGGCATTGGGTGATGATTAATATGATGGATGGACTATCGGGTAATGGATGGGCATATTGTTATGTGGCGTTTTTGCGTGGGTTTGTTTTGAATTTCTGACTGTTATTCTTTACTTGTCACGGTTGTCATGGTTTGGGGGTCATTAAGGAGGGGCATGTATCACGGGAACACCTACACTGGCAGCCAAATATCAATGACTGTTGCATTGCATTGTATCGACTCGCCTCGCTATGAGTCATACATTCTGGCTACGTTGTAGGCTTGAACGTAGGACTCATTGTCGGCTTGAGGTTGAACACCGAATACGGCCTCACGAGGAGACCAGACGACCAGACGAGACCAGACCAGACCAGACCTGGCACCCGCCAAGGATGAAACGGTTCAACCGAGAGAGAAACAATCCGATGCAGGAACAACGTGGTCTCGGGCGGCGTCTGGAAATATCCGGTTGCACAGACGCAACACGGCACGCCCTAGCCGGTAGGTAGGGAGTTGTTGTCAATGTCTTCAACCCTGATCTGAGTTGATCTTCGCTACCTAGGAGAGGGGAGATTGTCCAAGGGGTCGGTGTGAAATCTGAGTGAGGGGCAAGTTAAATCTGAGTGAGGGGCAAGTTAAATCTGAGTGAGGGGCAAGTCACAAATTTTTGAGTTGATGAAGACCAGGACAGCCCTTAGTCTGCGCGGAGGGCCCAGTGGCACATGGCAGACGCAGTGCATGACGCTGATGACGGGCAGGGAGCCAGGCAGGGGGTGGATGCCGGTTCGGATGAGACAAGCATGGCGATCCCTGTCCCAATCAACGGCTGGGCTAAATTCGGTACGTCTGTGTCATCCCGTTGACCCGTTGTGAGTGATCCGCCCGCGCATCCTGGAGGGCAGGGAAGATTCAAGCGCGTGAAAAGACTGTTGCACGGTTTTCGTTCGCCAGGGCCAGCGACCGGTTTTCGAAACAAGGTCGAATTTCGCTTCGCACAGAGCAGGGAGAGAGCGGGCGGCTGGCGGCAATTCTTCCAGGTTCCAAGCGCGCTCCGCGTGTGCGGGTCCACGGGTGTGGGGCCTGGGTTCATCCGATCACAGCATGCGGCTGCCCTGGCGAGAGCCCTGCATCGGCCCTGAGACGGGTTAGCTTGTTTCTCCTGGGGTCGCATGTGGGTGCATTTGCAGCGAATCACCCGCAGCTTGGGTTCCAAAAGCGCAACCGCCTGGGGCCCGCTCTGGACCACAGGGCTCGACAGGGCAAGCTCGCCAATCTGAGTTTTGGGGTGAGGAAACAGCACGAGTGGATGAGGCGCATCGGTTCTGATGCTTGGCAGGCCCACCCCGCAACCCTTGTCAGCGGCGCAGATCTGGAGGAAAGTAACTGTGCGCTGGGTGGGTGCGGCGGGGGTGACTTTGCCGACTACCAAAACCTCAAATGGCGTTTCTTCTCCCACCACACTTCAACGGCTATCCGTCTTTGATGAAGCATCCGGGGGCAGCGAGTCCACCCTACCACCCTGGCGATGGCTCGACCCGGCCGCCAAAAACCGGCGGCATTGGAAAGCGCGTGCTGCTGTCCGTTGCAACCCTGCTTGGCGCGCGCGGCCAGTTGCCCCGACGCTTCTCGACCCTCTCCAGACCCTCCCCAGACCCTCTCTAGACCCCGGCCACGCCCGGCGCGAGAACCGGTCCTATGTTTCCTCAGATCCTCTGTCATTTCCTGAGATATGGGCCGACCTTTTTTCTCTTCTCCGATGACCCCGGAGCCGGATCTTTGGACGTCTGAATACCTGGCCCGAACAGCCCACGAGGTTTCAGGTCCCTCTGTCAAGCCCACGCGACCGACGCCTCTTGTTCTCGGTTCTTTGTACAACGCTCCTTAACCGACTATTTACTGCGGCTGTCCTCCTGTGACCTTCTCGTTTGGATTTTCTGGCTTTAATCATCAGTCTTCCACCAACCCGATCCGCATGACCGGGCAAGCGACGTCCCCAACAACAACAAACAGACCAGACACGAAATCGGACGTGGTGTTTTGGTGACGCGAGAGCCGACCTTTGTTCGAGTCAACCTTCCCTTGACCACAGAAAACAAAGGCCTTGTTCGGCTATTCAGAGTCACCCACCCTCACAATAGGGCAACCGCCAACAGCCGCCGCCACTTTTCTACTTCGATTCAGTTCAGCACACAGCTTTCCCGACTGGCATTGTTCGCTGGCACGAATAGTATCAGCACCAGCCGCCTAATAACTGTTCTCATTTCTTACACAACAACTTGACACCTTTCTACAAGATTTATACCACCCGACCCCCTGTCAAACACTACCACCACGAACAACAACTACAAAACTCCCATCGCTCACCAAATCTCTTTTACACCACCCTCAACCACGCATACTTTCACCAAACTACCATGAAGATCACCTTCGACCGTACCCACGGCCTCCTGGCCGCGTGGCTCCTGGCCGCGCTCTCCGGGACCGTGACAGGACACTCGTGGCCCGAGCAAACCATCCGCCTAGCACCAAACGGCACCATGGTCGGGAAGACCGGCACCGAGCGAGCCCACCTCCCCACCGACGCGGGCGCCGACTTTAAAATCCCGCCAAACGGCGGCCTAGTCCAGCCGACTGACAAGATCGTGAGAGATAGCCAAGGCAAGTTGACCGACTCGAGCTACAGCGACAAGTTCCCCATGCTGTCGGTCGCCGCCGGCGACTTTGTGGCCATCAAGCACCGCGAGAACGGCCACGTCACCCGCGCCGACGTGACAGACAAGGAGCGGCCCGTCAACCGCGGCACCATCTATCTCTACGGAACCACCGAGAACGACCTCTCGGCCGTGAACCTCATGGACGTCCATTTGAAGTGGACGTCTGACGGCAAAGGCGGCAATGGAAAGGGCAAGCTCCTCGCAACGAGGAACTACGACGACGGCCAGTGTTACGAAAAAGTCCCCGCGGTAGGCGACCCTGAGGGCATCTCGACCACCCGCAAGAAGGCCGCCGGGGTCGATGAGCTCCTCTGCCAGTCCAACGTCCAGATTCCCGAGGACGCCCCCGTCGGCAAGGTCTACTCCGTCATCTGGGTCTGGGACTGGCCCCTGATGAGCGCTCAGGGCGCCGCCGTCCCCCCCGCCATATACGAGAAGGGCACGGAGGGCATCGTTGTCGTGGCGCCCCAGCTTTACACGGGCGTGGTCGACTACAAGATTGTCGACCCCTGCGACGACAGCCTCGGCTCGCTCAAGGGCCCGACGTGCGCCTCGGGCGGGGGCGGCAGCAAAGTCCAGTTCGCCGCCGACCAGCCCGCCATCTCCAGGGGCATCGCCACCCAGATGGCCGAGCCCTTCCTCGTCAAGGTGCCCCAGGCCGGCTTCGACGTGCCCAGCGCCACCGCCGACCCCAAGAACATCCCGCTGGCCGCGCTGATCGGCGTGACGCCCGCCGAGTTCCCGCTCCCAGCCAGCATCCTGCAGAACATGAACAAAGGTGGCGGCGCCGGCGGCAACAACGCCGCCGCGCCCGCACCCACCCCGGCCCCGGGGAGCGAGGACGAGGGCGATGTCGTCGTCACCGCCACCTCCATCGTGCCCGAGGGCATGGCCACCGAGACTGTCACCCGCGGTGGCGCCGCCGCGGCTGCCAATACGGATGCGCCCAAGCGCAGGACCAACGTTCATGGTAGACGCCAGTACCGCTGAGAGAAACAAATCCTCTTTTTTTCTCTACACTTTCTTTTTTGGTAGGTTTATCAATCATCCATCCGCCTTTCTTTCCTTTTCTTTTCTTTCCTTTCCTATAATTTATTTCAGTATTAACATGATGGTACGTACAGTGACGACAAATGATGATGGGTGTGATATGGCGCATGAGCGAGATGATGGATGGCATGCATGCATGGATCAGGAGTTGGAATTTGGCATCTTCTGGGCGGTTTTTTACGACAAGGCAACATTGGGATACCCTTTTCCTCTTTTCGCTTCCCCCCTCCTCCTCACTTCTTGGTTGGTTTGGTTATTAGGGGCGTTCAGATTGTTGTTTTTGCTTCGTTCGGGATCTGGTATTCGATTTTTCTCTTTTTTTCTGTGATCTGTTGGTCTGCGTTGGCAGGGCTAGCGTTCTGTTTTAATGATAGATGGGGGTAGATGAGCAATCAATGGTTCGTGGTTCGCGGATAGAAGAGGAAGGAACCTCTATTTATAGACAATCGGTTCTTGGACGTCATGCCATCATGGTATCATCGGGGAAGTGATCCAGTTTTTGAGTTTACGGACAACATACACACGCAATGTATGCACGGGCAGAGTTTCACTTGTCTGGCGCAGTCTCCCAGTCATCAGTAGATCATGTTCTTATCACCCCGATCGTACCCGTCCCAATCTACATCTCGCCGCACTCGGCAATGACCACGTCCAGGTTGGGCACGTCCTTGCCCCGGTAGCCCGTCTTGGTGTTCTCCATCTTCTTGACAACGTCCATGCCGTCGACGACCTTGCCAAACACGACGTGCTTGCCGTTCAGGAAGGGGGTCGGCACCGTGGTGATGAAGAACTGCGAGCCGTTGGTGTTGGGGCCCGCATTCTGTTTGGGTGTTGCGTGCGAGGTTAGAAGTTGGATTTTTGAGAGAGAGAGAGAGAGAGAGCGAAGGAGGAAGAGAGGGAGTATATAGGTAGATAAAACGTACGGCCATGGACAGCAGGCCCGGCTGATCGTGCTTCAGGGTGAAGGGTTCGTCGGCAAACGACTTGGTGCCGTAGATGCAGGTCGAGCCGGTGCCGTCGCCGTTGAGGAAGTCACCGCCCTGGCACATGAAGCTGGGGATCTAAAATGACAAAGGGTCAGTCAGCCATCTTGTTTTCTCAAGTGCCCCAAGTATGTATGCACAGCACAAAAAGTAAGCTTACGATGCGGTGGAACTTGGAGCCCTTGTAGCCCTGGGGGCGACCCAGATTGTTCTTGTGCTCGCCGGTGCAGAACTGGCGGAAGTTTTCCGCCGTCTTGGGGGCAGCATCCTTGAAGAGCTCGAACGTGATGCGGCCGAGGGGCTCGCCTGAATGTGGTGAGCAAAGAATGTTTCAAAGTGTGAGGGAAAGATAGCGGGGAAGGATACCTCCAAGTGTCATGTCAAAGAAGACACTATATGAGAATTTCTGTCAGTATCGGCTTCTGAAGCTCGGTAAGAAGGTATTTGAGATGCGCGACGCTGAAGTGCTGAGATGTTGCTCTGCTTCGTGCACCTGCCGACAAGCACCAATCGGTGTAAGCTGCCAGTGGACGCCGGCGGCAGTGAAAACGATAGCCATGCAGTGACGAGCATAGACGCAAAAACTTACAGGGGGTTGCCCGACTCAGGAAGTACCGTAGCCATGTTTGCAAGGTCTTGTTAAGGAAGATCTTGGGTTGGGTTGGTTTTGGTTTTGGTTTTGGTTTTTGTGTTGTAGACTCGGAATTGGTTCCAGCGATTGAAGGTCGGTGGTGATTCACTGCCTGCAGAACAACAAAGGGCACTCAGGGCAATTGCCAGCCGCAGGCAGTTGGCGAAGCCTGGGTGCCAGCTGTCAGGGAATCGACCCCATCATGACCCCGTCATGACGACGACAACGCTTGCTCCGGAAACAAGCTGAACACTGTTTTTCTAACCTGAAATCACCCCGATCCCTGAATTTTATCTTCCCCGATATCCCACAGCAGCCAACAAGTGGCACTCGTGTTTACAAAGGTAGGTCGATACTCATGTTTTCTAGATAGATCCTTCATGGCCTCGAGTACCTCGGTGCTTGCCAGACCACCATGGCTCGATGGAGGAACCTTGCGTCCTTCGACTCGGATGCAAGGCCGTAAGAGACAGCGCGGTAAATTCAGCAAGGACAAGCAAGGCACAGCTCAGACATCGCAGGACTTTTTCAAAAAAGCATTAGCCCGACGCAAAGATTATGACCTCCCCATCTATGTGATGTAATCATGGAGTAGGTATTTATCGTTGCCCTGTGGCCCTTCTTGTGCGCCGACCCCTCCCTTGGGCCGTCATATGCTCTTCAATAAATGCAGGCTCCTGCAACGCCCCTCGTTTCTCCCCCCAAGACTCTCAACCCTCAGCCTCGTAGCTGTTCGACTTGTGCTTTGGCTGAAACTTGAAATTCGGCGGGGCCGGGCCCAGGAACATCTCGCTGCATCTCGTTAGCCCACCGCACTGGCTGACCTAACGGTTCAAATCTTACCTGATCTTGACCCAGTCCTTGTAATTCTTACTCGCAAGCAGCGTCTCAAGATCGCTCCGTCCGCGGTACGCAGGCGGCCTCTCGTTGAGGTTCGGCGGAAGATATTCCAGCAGGCCGATGGGCACGTAGCGGCTGAAGAAGCTGAGGAACTCCAGAAGGAACCGCCGCGTGTAGTTGAGGCCAAGCTCGTCGGAACCCCACGCCTCCATGCCGTAGCGGACAAACTTCTCCACGTACGTCAGCCGCTCCGAGGCCGACTTGTCCAGGTACTGCCCCTTCTCAATCTCCTCAAAGATCCACGGCTTGACGATGGCACCGCGGCCGATCATGACGCTATCGACCTTGGCCTTGTCGACGTGGTCAAAGTAGTCGACGTGCGAGTAGCAGTCACCGTTGCCCATAAAGTACATCTTCCCTCCGTTCGCCATCGTGTTCTCGTCGGCCTCGCGGATCGTGTCGGCCAGGTCGTCGGTCTTCTCGTTGAACTGCTTGATCAAGGCCGCACACTCGGCGATGTAGCCCCAGTCGGCCGCCCGAGTGTACCGCTGCTGTCTCGTCCGGCCGTGCAGAGTGACGGCGGCGCAGCCAGGGGCGCCGATTACGCCGCGCATTTCCTCGGTCCCCAGCGCCAGGCGCTCGACAAGCTTGTGGGCTGTGAACTTGTCGTCCCTGACGCCCATTCTGATCTTGGCCGTGACAGGCACCTCTCCCGATACCGCATTCATGCCTCGGATCATCCTCTCCAGCTTCGACTGGGCATCCAGAAGGGCAGACCCGGCTCCGGATTTGTACACCATGTCGACGGGGCACCCGCAGTTCAGATCGACCAGACGGAGATGGGGCAGGAACCGAGACAGAGCCTCGGTAGCCTTGATAGCGACCCAAGGGACGTTGGCTGCGATCTGGACGCCGAACTTGAGGTCTTTTGAGTTATCGTAACCCTGGGCAACAGCACCGCTGGGATCAAACCGAGGGGGCGCGAGCTCGCTTTCGTGCGCCCTCATCAACGTCCAGTCAGCTTTTTGACCTTGGAGCAGCGGAAGCCCCAGGGCCATCTCCGAGTATGTTACTTGGGCCCCAAGCTCGACACAGAGGCGGCGGAAGGGGAGGTTGCCTTGTGTCGTGAGAGGTGCAAGGACAGGCGTCTCCCGACCAAAATAGATTCTCCTCTTCTCGGATGGCTTGAACGGGGGCTCGACGTACTGCGCCTTATAATCCTTGGCTTCGTCTTCGTCGTCCTTGGGCTTGTGGTAGTGTGTTCGAACGCGGTCGGTGTCCTTGGCCAGCCACTTCAAGTACTGGTCGGACTTCTCCAGGGTGACTCTTTTCCTGGACAGGTCGTTTTTGATACCTATGGACACCATGTTCACCACGCCGGGCTTGACTTCGCCCGTCTCGGCCTCCTCATCGACCGACTGCTTGCTAGCATCGCCCACGAGCACGAGCTCTGACCGGCCGTCCTCATGCTTGATTTCATCCATGTGGCTGTGGACGAAAAGACAGCGCCAGCCCGACGGGCACTTGCCGTACTTTTCCCAGACCGGGCATTTGCCCTCGAAGGTCGTCAGGTCGGGGCGGCGGCCTTCTTTCAGGTACTTGCGAATGTCGTGGAGGCCATTGCAGCGGTCGCCGTGTTTGCAAGGCCGGGGAGAGAACTCGGGAGTCCACGCGACCGTGTTGCACAGGCGCTGGGCATCCGAAAAAGAGCCAAACTCTCTTTCCTTGTTCTGGCCCTTTTGCTTCTTTCGCTTCCCGTCCTTCCCAGAGCTCTGCTTCGTGTCCTGGAGCTCGGGCGCAGTCCGTCCTTCGGCGGCATCGTCGTCCATGGCCTCGGTCTCAGCATCAACGGGCCTCTCTGTTTGCCCAGGTGCCAAGACGAGGTACCTTGGTTGTCTTGTTAGTGATGTTGGCGTCTTGGGGAAGCTGTTGGCGGGGTGGTGTACTCTTCCTTGATCGGGGCAACCCCTTTGGCCCTGGGCCTTGACGTCGTCTCAGTTGCATCTTGCGAAGTAGGTGACGAGACTTCCAGCTTCATTTTCTTCGCCGCGGGTTCATCCCGGCTTGATGCATTGAGATTCTCAGTCGGAGCGCAGTTGGCTTCCTCCTGTGGCCGTTTCACCGTGTCTTGTGGCTCCATGGTCGCTGTTTTGACTCTTTGGGAATCGAGGATTCTAGATCGCGCGTTCTGTTCGTGGGAAGAACTGTCGCGGTTTCAATGCCTCGATTTGTCCCGTTGACAATATTTTTGGTGTTTGATATCGAAATCTCATATCGGCCAGTGAGCGAAATCTCGCCCCACAGCGGGGTCACTTGCTAGGTACCTACCTATGTAATATGTACATGTACAGAACAGGTAGCTCGGGACTTCATCCCACCAACCCTTCCGTGCCTGCCACTACTTGATTCACATCTTTGCTCATTCAAAACCTCGAACGCTTGACCACCCACTTCCCATTCCCTTCCAGTCAGATCCACCGGAAGTCACGCGTCAGCGAACAAACCAGCCTTGAAGTGTAATCATGGCGTCGCTACCGACATCGGCAGCAACATCGGCACCGACATCGATCATGACGCCGTCAGGACCAACTCCACCTGACGATGAACCAACGATCCGATACACTAGAGTCGACGAGCTGTTCCAAGTTCTCAATCGCGTCCCAGGAGACGTTCTTATCGTCACGCGTATATGAATTCACTCTGGTTTTGGTTTTTATTTTATACTAACCTTTTCCTTAGATGTCCGTCCTCGAAACTTTTCTACGATGGAACGCGAGAGGGACTCTCGCCGCCGTAGATTCCGATTCCGATACTATGCGAGCTCCCAAGTTTTGGTCATTACGCTTCCTACCTGGGTGCACGAGCAACTCCACGCCCACCTCTATTGGCATTTTATGCAAAAACTTGTTCGAATCGGTGTTGAGGATAGTTGGGTATCGATTGGTAGTCCTACTTATCGAACACCGGGCCATCCTAGTGGGGATGTAGGGGAGAGTGATTCATCTGGTGGTCCTGAACCTGAGCGTTTGGGACCTAACGAGTGGCCAACGCTGGTTATCGAGGCCGGGGATTCAAAGTCACTAAACCTACTCAGACAAGACATGCGCTGGTGGTTTGACGCGTCGAATCATAAAGTCAAGATCGTTCTTCTCGCCAAGTTCGACCGTTCCCGACGCGAGATTCGACTCGAGAATTGGGAGGAAGAGGCACAAGTAGTTCGGCCGGGAGCGACGACAACGCGATCGGTTGCAGCCAATACGCTAGCACCGGTATTGCGGCAGAGTATCACTATCACCCAGAATGCCGCGAGCCCGCCGTCATACAACGTTGTTAGGGGCGCATTAGTATTGAGTTTCAGGCTTCTCTTCCTGAAAGATCCGGGCCCGGGAGAGGGAGACTTTGCATTTAGTATTCCAGAGCTACGGGTTTATGCAGAAAGGGTATGGTCGGTGGTTTGAGATCAACAACCGTGATTAGGTATCAATGGATTCTGGCTGCAGACCTTTTCTTTTAGCGGAGTACAGAATACGCGATGTTCTGTTGTGGTGCTATCATGCTATGGGTCTCAAGGTGGGTGGGGCTGAGGAGCTGTAATTACAGGGGTCACACTTGGAAGATCTGCATGCAACAGCCTGCGCCATCCCAACCAAGCAGGTGAACCAACTGTAACATCCTGTTTGCTTCCCATTCCGCCTCCAGCTTCTTCTGTCCACTGGAACACTGGAAGGCTGACCATCGCACCTCAAGCCGCCAACACCATTCGCCTCCGCGTTACACTTGCTCAACGTCGTCACCCGCTAACTATCGCCTCCGACACGATCGGCAACTAGTTCCGCTTCCGCTTCCGCTTCCACTTTTCCACTACATAGCCGAAACCGGCAGTTGCGCGCTCTCTCTCCCTCTCTCCCACGCCGCCGCCGTCGCCGCCGCGCCTGCTGTCGATGTCTGGGACATGATCATTCGACCCTACGATGGCTGACCAGGCCAGAGCAGCTGGGCACGAGAGGCTACCGCAGTCGCCGCAGAACATCAAGGTCGTGCGATCGCAAAAGATCGCCCAGATATCCCCCACCGACTCGCGCCCCCCACCCTCGGAGCTCTACGACGTTGCCGAAGCCCACGACCGGCCCCCCCCGATCCCACGATCCCACACCCCTGGCCACCTCTCATCCAAGAGCCAGGACCGCCGTAACAAGCCAGCCGACATCGCCGTACGCCAGCGCGCGCAATCGTCGGCGGCAGCAGTACTCTCCCCTTCCTCGTCGTCCGGGATCACACCGTCGCTCTCCTCCTCGTCGACGAAAACATCAACACCCACTTTAAGCCGACAACCGAGCATCGCCGAGAATGGGGATGCTGCCATGGACTCGTCCGCCGCCGCCGCTGGCAGCAGCAAGGAACCCCCGCGACGACCCCCAGCGCTACGCTCCACATCAGCCATCGCAGGCCGGCCGGCGGGGGCGGGGCCCGGGTCGGGGTTGGGGCCGGGGTTGGGGCCGGGGTCAGGAGCGGGGGCGACGCCCGGCACCGTCACCCGTCTAGGCACAGGCCGGGGGGCACCGGCAAAGGGGGCCGAGGTACACACACTTTTCCCGCCGCTGGCCGACCCCAAGACGGCGCCCGACGTGCCGGCGGCGCCGTCGTCGGGCATGTACTGGAGCCGGGCGCCCGTGTCCGGGTCGCCGCACACGGCGCTGCGGGCGCACACGACGACGCTGGTGGGGTCCAACGTGTACGTGTTTGGCGGGTGCGACGCGCGCGCGTGCTTCAACGAGCTGTACGTGCTCGACGCCGACGGCTTCTACTGGTCGACGCCGCACGTGGTCGGCGACGTGCCCGTGCCGCTGCGCGCCATGACGTGCACGGCCGTGGGCAAGAAGCTGGTCGTCTTTGGCGGCGGTGACGGCCCCGCCTACTACAACGACGTCTACGTGCTGGACACGGTCAACCTCCGCTGGTCGAGGCCGCGCATCATGGGCGACAAGGTGCCGTCCAAGCGCCGCGCCCACACGGCGTGTCTGTACAAGAATGGCCTCTACGTGTTTGGCGGCGGCGACGGGGTGCGCGCGCTCAACGACATCTGGCGGCTCGACGTGAGCGACATGAGCAAGATGTCGTGGAAGCTCATCTCGGGCCCGTCGTCGTCCTCGGTCGACGGGAGGTCGCCCGTGACCGGCAAGGACCTCCGGCCCAAGGCGCGGGGCTATCACACGGCCAACATGGTCGGGGCCAAGCTCATCATCTACGGCGGGTCCGACGGCGGGGAGTGCTTCAACGACGTGTGGGTGTACGACGTCGAGACGCAGGCATGGAAATGCGTCAACATCCCCACCACGCACCGGCGCCTGTCGCACACGGCCACCATTGTGGGGTCCTATCTCTTTGTGGTCGGGGGCCACGACGGGAACGAGTACTCCAACGACGTCTTGTTGCTGAATCTGGTCACCATGACCTGGGACCGGCGGAAGGTGTACGGCTTGCCCCCCAGCGGGAGGGGCTACCACGGTGCCGTCCTGCACGACAGCCGGTTGTTGATGATTGGCGGATTTGACGGGAGCGAGGTGTTTGGCGATGTGTGGTCTCTAGAGCTGGCTGTACACGCCTACTATTCGCAGATTAGCCATTTCACCATTGAGGTCTAGGCCGGTCGGTGCCTTGCCCCGACAGACGGGGGGCTTATCGTTTGTGACAAATGGTTTTGGGTTTCTCGGATGTTGGAAGAGGTTTGGGGTGGAGAGACGGTGGGAGGGCATGGGTACTGGCTGGCGAGACACGGCGTCGCGGTCAGGTTATGTAAAAGCCGAGCGGAGCGGATTTGATATCATGACGATTTTTGTTTTCCTTATATCTATGTCTAGGCCATAACGAGTCACGACAGCTTATAAACAGCGCTATAAACAGGGTTTTTTGACAACAGTCAAGAAACATCGCCAAAGTGTCTTTTCTTCTTCTATCTTGGCATATCGATCGCCTGTCTCTTTACACGAACCTCCGCGCCCCTCCAACCGCCCCCTTTTTGAAACTCAACCAGCCAAGGTCGCTCTGGTCCAACCGCTCGCCAACGGACAAATAACAAATCATTCAAGTAAGAACCCTAGACGCCGATGCCCATACAATCTTTAGGGAATCGCCTACCCACCAAGCCAATAAAAACGCCGTGCGATGCCACACAAGAGGAGAGATATTAGAGAGATTATACATCCAGGAACTGGGGGTCGAGGTGACAACCCCCTGGACCGACGAGTTTATGGTCCACACCAGAGGCTTTGATTCAATGGGCAGGGGCCTTGCTCGCCCCCTCCTTCTTTGCGGCCGATTCCCGCTGCTTCTTCTCTTCTATCCGCTTCTCCTCGGCGGCAACCATGTCTGTAAGAGGCCCAAGTTAGTTTTCTTCCACGTCTAGGTCATAAATTATCGGGGTAAAAAAGACGTACGCTTCCACAGATCCTGGCCCTCGTACTCCTCCTTGTGGATCTTCTTCTCTATCATGTGCTGGTGGGTCGGGTCGTCGGGGTCGACGACCATGACGGTCTCCCAGCGGCCCTTGCCGGCCTTGGCATCGGACGTCTCAAAGGCGGCCGTGGCGATGAGCACGGCGAGGGTCAGGCCCTGGGCGTAGACACGGGCCTGCACGAGCTTCTGGCTCGTGCTGATGTACTTGTTGCGGCCGACCATGGCCAGCGCGAGGCCCATGGCGGCGATCCAGCTGACAAAGACGATGCCGTAGCGGTTCTCGCGGCCCCAGTCCATGAGGCGCTGCGACTCGGTCTTGTTGGCGTGGCGGGCCTCGGCGACGGCGCGGTTCGTGGCCTCGAGGTAGTTGTTCATGTCGTCGTGCGACCGCTGGTACTGGATGCTGTACCGCTCGGCGATGACCATGGCGCCAAAGGTGCCCGTCGACGTGACCAGGAAGGACCGGAACGGGAGCGTGAGCTGGCGGAAGGCCGCGTACCGCTTCGACGCGCCCATCACGCCGGCCAAGCCGAGCGCGAGACCCACACCGCCGCCGATGAGACCACCCCGGAGGACGACCCCGAAGTGCTCCTTCTCCTCTTCCTTGCTAATGATCTTCATGTTGGCTGTCTGGCGCGCGCTGTGCTGTTGCTGCTGCTGCGGCGGCGGGTCGGTTTGCGGCGAGACGGTAGTTTGATGCGCGACTGTGCTGCTAAAATGGCCTGGTGGGAAATAAATGCGAGCGTGTTGAGATTAAACCTCTCGTTTTGCCTCTTGTTTGTTTCGCGGCGTTGGGTGTGGCGGCGCGAGGATTTTATCGTATGATGATTCAGGTCTCCGGCCCGAGACAAGGGGTGGGTGTGATGATGCAAGAAATGTGGAACCGATTGTTGGTGGGACGGTTTAGTACTTCTAGAGTATCCGTAAGGCGCAAGATTATAAGTGTCGAGCTAAGAAGATGCTCTTTGTCTAGGAAGTTGGGGGATGTCCCCTTAAGTACGGAATACACTGTGCCACTGCAGGTTTCAGCCCCGAGGAGAAGGTGATGTCAATTTATTCCCTGGAATTCAGAGGCAAATTCCGAGTCTTCCCCGTCGTGCACAGACCAAGACCCTGATGTTTTCGGGGTTTAGTACAAAATAGGATGCGTGTGGCTGGTGCGGGGATCCCGGGTGGACGCCGAGCCCTACCAGAGCGGGACGCACACGCCCATTGCCTGACTCCTGCTTCCTATTTTCGCCGTTTCGCCCTCAGGCCGGACGGGCACTTCCGGAGGTTCGTGTTTTCGCAGAGATCAGCTGCGGGCTCGGGATGACTGTATACTAGAACATATTTATGCAAAAAAGGGGTCCGGATGGGGATTCGTCAAGTCTATGTTTGACTAATCAAAACCTTGAAGGCGCGAGGCAGTTTATTTTGGGCGGCTCCGGCCTCCCACCCGATCCCGTGGCCCGGCCGATCGGCGAAACCCGGCCGGCCAGACGCCATTGTGCCGGCACACATGTTGGGCAAGGCACTGGGAGGGTCCTTGGAAACCCAGACCAGCCATTTCAGGCTTCTGCAAGGTGGGATTGGTTTTTATCCGAGTCATCTTCCCTCCAATTTGGTTGAACCATTCCTACCGCTCTTACCTCGCTCAGGTGTGGTGGTTGATGTCGACTTGCTCTCTGAAGGATGAAGAGCATTTGGCGGATGTGCCGTCACCCAACTTGTTGCAACAAAAAGGTTCCAAGGCCAAGCTCTTTCAGGAGGTGACAGGAGGTGACGTGGGTGAGCGCGAAGTGCAGGAACGGACTTGGCTGAACCTCGGGCTCGATCTCGCTGCCCAGAGAAGTAGCACTGCACGTGTCCAACAACGCTTTTTTTTTATTTTTTATTCCGTACTGTCCACTCCGTATGCACGGCTATACTAGGGGTCTTGAGGGGGTTCAGAACGCAGGGTTCGGTGTGCTCTGCTGAGCTTCTTGTTCTGGGATTCTGTGGAAGGGCTAGGTCCGATCAGATTTGCTGCCAAGCAAACAGGGTCTGCCGGATCCACCCGGGCGGACACTCCCAAGTCCCCAGGATGGCTCCATGGATGAAGAGACGGCGAACTTGACCAGTTTCCAGGTGGCCGCGACGGTTGTCGGCTATACACAGTCAATACTATGTATGTAGGTAGGTTCCCTTTATATGGCTCCCCGTGATGACCAGGCAGTTCGAAGGTTGTTGACTCAGAAAGGAAGGCAGTTTGGCGGAGTCATGTGGGTTAGGTACCGCGGTGCCTAACCCACATAGGAGACGCCGGCAGGCCGGGTCAAAGACAGGCCCTGGCAAGTTTGTTGATGAACCCAGCAAAAGTGGCCAGTTGAGCCAGTTCATGTCGGCGAGGAAGGATTCCATTGGCAACCAACTTATGACCTGCAGCGGAGTACTGGTTCCGTGGGATGCTGTGCTGGGAGCAGCGCACTCCCTTGCCCAAGACGGTAAGTAAGAAAGACGATGTGAGGTGCTGACGGCATGCTGTGACGTACAAGACGGTTGAGTTACTGCTTCTGGGCATCCTAGAAAAAGGGGGTCGAACCAGGGTATTTGCGCGAGACGGATGCCGCCAGCCATTCGGTCCATCTACTGTAGATCCCCCGAGGGTCAAGCACAAGTGACGGGCCATTCATCCGACAGCGCTCGACTGTCGAGACCAGAGCTGGGAAACATGGCTGGAGGAAGCGGAGGATCCGGAAAGGCGCTTTCTTTTGGCTTTGTTGGAGATATTGCCATACTAGCCATACATAGAATACTACTGTGTAGTTATGGGCGTGGTCGAGTTCCTGGCACGCGCATGTGGGGTTGACTCTTGGGAGAGGAGTGGGAGTTTCAGGCGCACGTGGCAGTTAAGCTCTCAAACCGCATGGGTGGTTCGGTATCTAAGTCATGTATCTGTACGTACAATTGGTGACGGCATCTTGCGCCCGTGGAAAACAACCTCGGTAACTTGACGACTCGGAGGGTTTCATCTCCGAATGGCTTTATATTCTATCTTCCAAGTCGAGGCCAGTGCCCGTTTTGCAAAGCCAACTCCGTCTTGGACGAGTATCTACCCGATCATGTCATATGCATAATTAGGTACTGAATATGCTTCAAACTTGGAAACCCCCACGCGCTGGTGTGTTACATCCATGATTGGCGTGATTGGGTACATACCTACCCACCCAGGGAGAAGGTGTCAGTCACCTTTCTCCCATGTCTGCTTGAAGAAAGGCACCAAAAATTGTGAAACCAGTTGGGTGAAATTCCGAGTCAGTTGCAGTGGCGTCGAGTCTGCGCAGTCCCGGCCGCCTCTCTACCTTGCTCCGCACGCTACGGAAGACATGGTTATCGTGGAAGGTGTTTGCCCCGTGTCAGATGCAGCATTCCACGTCCGCTTGTGGTTTCACTGTCGCGTGTTGCCTGCCTCACCTGCCTGCCCGTTTGCGCACACCCCGGCAAGGTGTCAGCAACTCTGTAATTACCCCAAAACTTCAGACGGCACCGTTGTCCCACGCTGTTCCACAACGGCGACCTCCACCGAGCTTGGCACGGCGAGCGCGGCTGGGATGGTCCGCAACTCCGTACCGCTCTGGCGCAAGGGAAAAAAACTGGCACTGCGCACGTCGAATTTGATGAAGGGGCTATCCTGTGGGACAGAGAGAACTCTCTGTCGGATGGAAAACGCGCCGTCAAATGCGAGCACAAACCTCGAATCTCAAATAATACTCCGAGTCGAGGAAGTCGAGGTCTGCACTGTGCTCAGGCGGTAATAACTCACACGGTATGTACATGGATCGAGTCCCGAGTCCGACAGAACAACCTGGAAGCCAAGCTCCCAAGGTCCCAGGTTTCTGGGAACGCTGGCGGCTGCGGGACACAACGCCGACACTCTTCGTTGGTCGGATCCACTCAATTGGCCAAAACCCTCCGTTTGCCTTCCATGCGGCCATCCGCGAGAGGGACAGGTACTATCGCCAAAACCTGTAGCCTTCGCAGGACGAGGCCTACCTCGGATAGGTAGAAGCGGTGAGGGAGTAATTAAGTACTGAAGAGTAAAGAGGAGATCTGGGAGCCTCCAAAGAGCCCCTGGACTAACTAGCGCAGTCCCTCCGATGATCACTGGTCCATGTCATCAACGGATCCGATCAACTCTCAGCAAGCAAGGTAGGGGCCACACTAGCTATGTACGTGTATGTATAAAGCAACTCGAGCTTGAGCAGCGCTGAAGCACGGGTGAATGTCGTAATATATATCTTGCTACCCCTCCTTCCGCGTGCCTTGCCCCGACAAAACGCGCCCCTCTCTCCTTGCGAACTTTCCTTCGAGTGCTCGTCGTCCAGACCCCCACTCTGTCAAACAACTGGAACTTGGAACCATCGATCGCTCGTGCCACCAACCTATTTACCACCGCAACTCCTGGGCACACCGCTGGCATACCGGTAACACCATCCATCCATCGTTGCACCGAAGCGTGGAGACCAGTCTCCATTCGAACGTCTCTGGCTTCGGAATGCGCTGCGCTGTGCTGGGCGAATCGAATTAGTCATTTCCAGGCTCCCAGGTTCCAAACCGCGGGCCCACTTCCACTTATACCTGGAACCCCTGCACCTTCCGTCTGGAAACCGTCTCACTGGAAAGCGTCTCACTGCACGCAGCACCCACGGGCGGCCCTGTCCTTGCTGTTGGGGCCTTCGTCCACTCGGTTCAAGCAGCCCAAGAGCCTGCCAAGATCGCCTTCACCGAAACAGCAACACCGGGTTTCGTTATTGAGCAGTGCTTTTACCACCACCTAACTCTTCACGCCTCACCGTTGTATTTTTTTTCCGCATCAATTCCCCCGTTCCCATTTCCGGGTGCAGGCAGTACAGGGATAGGTCCAGTCGGTGGCGTCTCACTCAAGAGCGGCGAATCCATCTTCCCAGGCTTTCTTGCCCGTGTATTCCGTACCTACACAGTACGCAGTAACTCCAGATTACAGAATACACCCGACAGAACCAAGGCCGCCCGCCGACCAGGGCCCCCGTCAATCTGCCGTCGGCAGGCAGGTCCCCATCGCATCCGAGGGCTAGTTAGGCTGCGCTATCCACATTGGCTCATCACCATGCGGTCCTTGTCCCGGTGGTTTAATTCGAAAGCGAGCCCCGAGCCTGCGGAGCCCAGGGAGCCCACTGAGCCCACTGGAGCCCATCGAAATAAGAACTCAGGCTGGAACCACATATCGCCGACGGCCAGTGATTCGCCTTCCCCTCTCAACCACTCGCCGCGCTCGCCGTCACCGATCCCTCAACCGGCGACGCCCACCTCGACCACCCTCGGCCACCCCAGCTTTAAAGAACGTGGCCCCTCCCAACCGATTGCTTTCGCAGCCCCAGGCCACAAGCACACCCTGTTTGCGCCCTCTGCCGCCATTGCCGGCGACGACGGCCACTTCAACTATTATCCCGCCACCGCACTTGATAATACCGGAATCGACATCGACATCGATATTGACACCGACACCGTCAACATGACGACCGGCCCAGACTTTGGCTCGGCCACTGGCCGCAGTCGCCAGGACTCGTTCGTCAGTGCCGGCGCAAAGCCCATCTCCATGGCCAACCCGAACCGCGACCATGCGAATCGCGCCCGCCGCGAAAGTCTGGCGGGAAGCATGATGGGGGGGATGAGTTGGGGAGGCATTTCGGTCGGTAGTTTTATCCGAGAAGAGTGAGTTATTAGTCCCGAGTCCTCGCTCCTTTGTCCAAACCCCTCCCCACCCGGCTTTGTCTCAGGAGGTCCGCCCAGGCCCCGGCTCGTCCGGTTTCACGGCCGCAACACTCCCGCCGTGATTTCTGTGCCGGCCGGCGGTGACCGCCGGTGACCGCCGACTCCCCTCCCCCCCTGAGCCGGCGCTAATGACTTTCGCCGCAGTATGATGATGACGGGGACCTCACCGTACATCAACAATCAGTCCTCGTCGTTTCACTCATCTTCGTACATTCCGAGGCTGGAGGCTAGTTTTATGCGCGACTTCTTCTGCTGTGACCGAACATGGCCGACACTCCATGACCTCCTACAGCATTATGAGGAAAATCACCACCCAACGACGACCCCCGCCGCTTCGAGCGGTGCCTTTGGCGCGAACCAAGCCATTCCCCGTGGTCCTGCCAGCCGTGCCGGGTCAGTCGCGCCCTCCACGAGCAGAGCACCACAAGCCTCTCAGCCGCTGCTTGGCTTTCCGCAGCAGCGGCAGGTCGGCCCCGGCATGGGCGTTGGCGCGATCGGGCAGATGATGCGCCAGCAGCAGAACCAGGCAACCGCGTCCTCCCAGAAGGTCAACTCGATGTCGCACATGAATGACGAGATGGATGCGGTCGGCGACATGGAAATGGACGAGACGGTCGGGCCCATGGACATGGACGACAACACACGCACCATCCAGGAAACCCGCCAGCTCTTTGGTCAACAGCAGAGACCACAGCTGCATTTGAATAGCTCTGGTCTTCCGCACCAAGCGCTCCGCACCTCCCAGCCTCCGACTCCGGCCGCTGTTAGCTTTGGGTTCCAGAACAACCCGACCGTCTCATCAGTCAACACGCCTACGCTGTCAACGCAGCAGGGAATGCCACAACGAGGGCAGCAGTTCGGACAGGACGCCGACGGCGATGAGGACGACGACATCACCGGCATGCCGATGAAGATGAATCTTGGCAACATGAACCTGGGCGGTTCACAACTTGGGGGCCTGGCGTTCGGCGCCTTGGGCACCATTGACGACCCCGCCAAGCGTCTTTTTAGTCCTGGTGGGACGACGCAGATGACCAGCCAACAGCGAGCTCTCGACCAGCAACTGCAGTTGCAGCAACAATTACAGCAGCATCTACAAGCCATGAACCTCGACCTGAGCCAGTTCCCGGCCGGTACCGACCCTGCCCTCGTCCTGCAGCAGATGACATCCTTGATGATCCCCCCCGCCGAAGAACACAAGCCCTTCAGGTGTCCTGTTATCGGCTGTGAAAAGGCGTACAAGAACCAGAATGGTCTGAAGTAAGTCGCATCTGATCGACGCCGCCGCGCCAGGTCACGTTTCGCGTGACCCAGTCTTGACCGCGGGTTTTTTTTCATTGTACTAACCGCCATCTCAGGTACCACAAAACCCACGGGCATTCAACCCAGCAGCTGCATGAAAATGGCGATGGCACCTTCTCCATTGTCAATCCGGAGACTAGCGCTCCTTATCCTGGAACACTAGGCATGGAGAAGGAAAAGCCGTTCAAATGTGAAGTCTGCGGAAAGCGGTACAAAAACTTGAACGGGCTCAAATACGTAAGTTATGCCGACTTTAGACAGGTATGGATACACATTTCTGACACTCAATCCAGCACAAGCAACATTCGCCCATGTGCGATCCCGACCTCAGAGCTCACCACCAGACCATACTGTCATCGATGATGCGTGATCCGGCCACTTTCCTCGCGCTTCAACAAGGCCTGCCCAACATCAACGAGGACACGATGCTCTAAAACGCCGACCGTCTCCCGACAATCGACACCAGCTCGTGTGTCGCTCGCTATCGCCGGGCTAACGAGAAACCTCCGTGAAACTTGCATTTCCTGCATTTCCAGCATATAGCGGCGTTTCATCGATTCAACTTCAGTTTTTGTTGCATCACTATGCGAGCGGCGTTGGCTGGGGACGGTTATCACGGCCAGGTACCCCGCGTAGAGGAGGAATTCAAACTGATACCCCTCGGTTCCTGAAGAAAAGGAGCCAAAAAAAAAAAAAAAAGGAGGGAATGTTAAAAGAAGGAACAAAAAGGACGCCGGCATGTCAAGCAGCCAGGTTGAGTCGTCCAAATCGGATTCTATCTTTCGGATCGACACACATACTCCTCCTTCCTTTGCCCCTTTGGACCGGAAAACAAAGTTAGCTTCCTTCCCTTCTTCCACTCAACGATGAGACGACGATAGAGCAGAATGGACAACGGTTAGAAGAGGGAAAGAATGACGACACGACACTAGACTGCGACGACATCGGACGGATGGGAGGGGGGCGGTTGTCTGCGAGGGTTTCACGGGTGGCGTTCACCAACAACTACCCAACCACCACAAGGGGCGGACAGTATATCCTTGCACTGCTTTTAATCACTAATCACCTTACCTACTCCGTTTCAACTTGTTGGCAAGTGCCTTCATAGTCGACTGGCTTTTCTGGTGCGCATATTTGTTTGTTGATGTTTTGGGGTCAATGTCTTTTTTGAGTGTGTTGCAAGTTTGTTTTGTAAGATGATTGATTGATTGATGGGGGGGTTGAAAAGCTAGGGGACACAGGTTGCAGCTTCAAAAAAGAGCGGGAAAGGTAAAATATGCTTCTTGCAGGCCGTTGGCTAGTTTTCTTTACTGTCTTTGGGGCGCAACTCGGGGAGGGCAGGAAAAGCATATTGCTCACTTTGCTTGTTGTCAATTAAACGCGTTTTAGATATTCGGGACATCTCGCCTCTTCATTGTTACCTAACCTACTCTTACATTATTTTGACGTTTTTTCTTTCCTTTTACTACTCAACACACTTGAACGACAAGTCTATCCCATCTCTCCATGGGTGGTGGGCTCGGGATCGAGTCAAGCCAATGCATGCTGCCAAGTAGTAGTGTATTTCATGTCTCGTGTGAAAAAGCAAGATTCCGTCTGTCCGTCGCCTGACGCCTCGCAATGCATCGTACCCATCGTAACATAACTAAACCCTTATGTGGCCTGGGGGTGACAAAGTGTGTAGATATGAAATAGTGCTGGGAGAAGAAGAGAGAAAGACCTTTTTCCCGGCGCCTGTCACAATGTGTGTGTGTGTGTGACAAGAGAGAGTCCAGATATCCTCTTGTCCCAATGAAAAGCCCTCCCTCCCTCCCCGATTTTATCTCCTCCCTCTCTTTCTAATCCAAACACAAAGCGGTCGGTCATATGGGAAGACCAGAAGTCAACCTCAGCAAACCGCCGCCTGCCGGGCCCGCCGCCCTCCCCGGGGGGGACGACAACCGCCCTTTTTTCGCCTCGCGCGAATGCCAACCTAGGACATTTCCATGCCGTCGTCATCGTCGTCCTCGGTCTCGAGCATCTGGGTCTGGCTGCTGCTCACGCTCTCCTTACGGCGCGAGGTAGCCGAGGAGCCGTCGCTGCCGAAGCGGCCGTCCATGCCGACAATCATGTCGAGCTCGTCGCCGCCGACGACGCGGCCCTCCATGTCGACCTCCTGCGACAGCTCGACGAGGGCGCTGCGGGGCAGGCGCTGGAAGCCGACGGTGCGCACCACGCGGCCCCAGTGCGTCATGCAGAAGCAGGCGGCGCGCTTGCGCAGCCACTCCTCGTTGGCGAGGCCCGCGCAGTACCACGTGATGCACGCGTGGTCGACGTCGAGCTCCTTGCTCAGCCGGTTGACGCACAGCAGCCGGAGGTGCGGGATGTTGTAGATGTTGGACATGACGAGCAGGCCGGCCACGTCGGCGAGGTCGGCCATGGCGTTGTCGGCGGCGTCGTCGTCGGTCGGGTCGATGCGGTCCGTGTAGAGGTAGTAGAGGAACGCCTTGACGACGCTGTAGGGCTCGGGGATGTGCATCTTCTTGGTGTGGAACTCGGCCATCTGGCTCGCCCACAGCCGCGCAAAGTGCGGCCAGCGGGCCTGCAGGATGAGCCGGTGGACGTGGATGGGGGGCGAGGTCGGCGCGTCCGGAGCGAGCCACGTCTGGCTGCTCTCGTCTGACTCGGTGGTATGCATGAGCGCCGAGCCCATGATCTCGTCTTCGTCGTAGTCGCGGGAAAGAGCAGTGACCAGAAAGTCGGTGCCGCTCCCTGTCTCTGGGGGCTGATTGAAGAGCATCGCAAGGTCCGCTCCGAGCCCCTTGGAAGGCGGCTCCACGTGGCGCGTCCGCAGCGAAGGGCGAGCCAAGTCTGTCCGTACCTCGGACCCCAAGTTGCTTCCCAAAAAGCCGTATCTGCGCAGGTCGATTTCCATGATGTCGGAGAGATACTCCTCGAGGCCGTTAGCGCCGAGGTCGATCGCTCCAGCCTCTGTGGGGCAGCCCAGCAGCCACGCCTTTGTGCCATTTTCATTCATGGTGCAATAGTGCCACCGGTATCCAGGTTTAAAGATTTCTCGTCCTTCGGCAAGTTTCTGCCACCTGAGCGCACCCAGGTCTAGTGCGGAAAGCGAGCATTCCTTGGATGTAATCGTCGCTGCCGGCGTGACAAAGTCCAGGAGGGTTCCGGAGGAGTAGACGTGAAAATGAATGCCCTGCATCTGGGACGGAACATTGGTGCCGCTAACAAATTTGAGGGCAGAGATGTCGCCGGGCGCGGGGGGCGCATACGCCTTGAGGTGGAACGATGGGGTGTTAACCTGGGGTGTCCTCGAGTTGGCTGCATAGCCAGATGACCCGACAACGGGAGACTGTGCTGCTTGGTAGGGTGGCCGCGGTGATGTCGCGTTTCTCGCCAGCCCCGAGCGGTCGAGGGAGCCGATGTGCGGCGGAGATTCAAATGCCGGGTTCCCCTTGAGGTCCAACCACCACAGGTCACTGACCTTGTCCATGTCTTCACTCAACCCGCCAAACACCCAGACTCTATCGCCCCAGATGTATGCCGAGTGATCGAACCGGCCGACAAAACGCCACGACCGCGACCAGGTGTATGTCTTCAGGTCCAGATAGCATATGTCGTCCAACACGTAATTGTCATGACCGGTGATGCCGCCGACGATGAAGAGCTTGTCCTCGTGCAAAACGGCCGCGTGTCGAGCGCGACCTTTGGGAATCGGACCTGTCACTTGTGGCTGTGTCCAATGCGCCGTCTTGAGGTCGAATATGATGAGATCGGAGAGATAGGTCCGGTGTTCGTTCTCGCCGCCGAAGACCAGTAGCTTGTCGCCCTTGTACAGGGTTGCCGTGTGTCCTACGGGGCGGGGGTCAGCCGAAACGAAGGGACAGATAGCGGGGGGTTAGAAGAACGTACCCATCCGGACGCCCGGGATATCGCCGTAGTTGTCGACGAGGGTCCATTGATGGCTGACCAGATCCAAGCGCAGCACATGGTTGTAGACCTCGTCGGTGTATTGGTCGAAGCCACCAAAGGCGTAGATTTGGTTATCCCCACAATAAGTCACCGACGCATTGACGAGGCAAGCCGGGCGCTGGCCGAGCGTGCGCGTGACCTTGGGGCGGTAGCCGTCCATGGGGGAGCGGTTCTTGAGCGGCGAGTTGGGCATGATGTACGTGTTGTTGGAGGACGCGGCTGAAGCGGGCGTTAGGGTGGTTGCGAACGAAGACACTGAGATTTGGGTTGTAACGCCGCCGGCAGCGGCCTGGCCGGGTCCGCCGAAGATGGAAGGGCCGGCGCCGGGAGCGGCGGGAGTCGCGGGGTGTTGTTGCGCCATGGTTGCGGGCGGCGGGCGGCGGGCGGCAGATGCGCGCAAGGGCTCGTCGGCAACCTGAGAAGGCTGCTAGGTAGGCATTCGGCTAGGTAGGTAGGTAGTGAGGGAGTGAGGGAGAGCTTGACTCGGTCAATGCAATATTCTCGTGCAAATGTTGCCCAATGTTAGAATGTACAGGTGTTCCTGCACCGGCACCGGCAGCCAAATTTTGTAGATCGATGGCCGTCTCGTTGAAGATTGTCGGTGGTCAGGACGTGTCAGGCTTGCTGGTTCGGTGGTTCCTGGTTGCTTGTGGTGAGAGGACGCGGGATGGGCGATCCCCATTCCTTTCTGGCTCCATAATTCAGGTTCTGGACAGGGGTTCAGACGCTAGCGGCTTGGGCGTTGCCGAGCGTTTTGTCCAGAAGTGGAACCAGGCTGCATGGGCTGTTGGCAGAGCCACAGCGGGGCGGCTAGGAAGGGCCCCACCGAGGAGCGCTGCCCGGCCAACGGCGAAAGTAAACATTTCACATTTAAGTCGTCTCGCCCCTTCGGCATCTGACCTCACTTGCTCCTTCTTTTGCATCACACTTTCAGCACGCTACCATCTCCCTCGCCATCCGACTTCCCGCTCCTCTTGCTGGGCAAATTGCAAATTGGCTTCGCACTTGCACACAATCCATAAACCATCCTCCTCATCACCAACCACACCCTTTGCATCGTTTGCATATTCCAATCAATCCGACCTCGCTGGACTTGGTCACAGTATCTGCCGAGCGTCCATACTCGCACCTATTGAAGGTTTTTTTGTCGTTGTCGGAGTTACCGATACGGCAGCAGCACAGTCAGTCATCATGGCTACAGCATCAGTATCAACACCCCTCAAGTCCCATGCCGGGCTCTTCTCTAGCCGCACCGCTGGCGGGCGGATGCCCTTGACCCCTTCGCCTCGTCAGCGCTCTGCCGCCGTCAACATCAACTCGTCTCCATTTACCCCAGAGAAAGCAGGCAAAGACGGCCATCGGGCACCATCCAAGTCAGTATACGGCGGTAATCTCGCTGCTCATTTTGCGAAGCCCTCCAAGAGCCACCGCGACTCGCCCAAGTCGAACATCGCCCGGGTTGTGTCGACCCCGCGCAAGGCCCTCGAGCTCGGTGTGTCAGACTTCACCCTCACGGGCACTGGCGCCCAGGCCCAGCCCAAGGCAACTGCTGTCAAGAAGAAGACAAGCAAGACGACGATTACCTACAACGCCGATCGCTTCATTCCCAACCGGACTGCGAGCTCGGCCATTGCCAATGCCGGATCGGGGAAGCTCAAGACTCGCGAGAAGCAGCGCCCGAGAAGCGGCCAGGGTGAACCGTCCTCGGTGCTCTCATCGGCCACAGATGATGCCATCACTGCCCTCGAGGGCCTCAATATTACCGACGAGGACCCGGCATCATACTCGCGGCCTTCACCCAACACGGTCGCTTACCAAGAGTCGCTGGCCGATGCCTGCGGTGTCAACCTCAACACGCGCATCCTTCAGTTCAAGCCCGCGCCCCCCGAGTCGTCCAAGCCCATCGACTTGCGGCAGCAGTACAACCGGCCCTTGAAGGCCGCCAGCGCCGGCTCGGCCCAATTTAGGCGCCGCATTGCCACGGCTCCGGAGCGCGTTCTGGATGCGCCTGGTCTCATTGACGACTATTACCTCAACCTCCTCGACTGGAGCTCGGGCAACCAGGTCGCCATTGGTCTCGAACGCAACGTCTACGTTTGGTCGGCCGACGAGGGCTCGGTGAGCTGTCTCCTCGAGACAAGCGCGGATACCTACATCAGCAGCGTCAAGTGGTCCGGAGACGGAGCGTACGTGGGCGTGGGTCTCGGCACTGGCGAGGTGCAGATCTGGGATGTCGCCGAGGGCGTCAAGATCCGCAGCATGCTGGGCCACGACACCCGGGTTGGTGTCATGGGGTGGAACAAGCACCTCCTGTCGACGGGTGCCAGGAGCGGCCTCGTCTTCAACCACGACGTCCGTATTGCGGAGCACAAGGTGGCCGAGCTCGTCTCGCACACGTCCGAGGTTTGCGGCCTGGAGTGGCGCTCGGATGGTGCTCAGCTTGCCACGGGCGGCAACGACAACCTGGTGTCGATCTGGGACGCCCGGTCCCTGGCGGTCCCCAAGTTCACAAAGACCAACCACAAGGCGGCCGTCAAGGCTCTCGCGTGGTGCCCGTGGAACATGAACCTGCTCGCCACTGGAGGCGGCTCGTATGATCGCCACATCCACTTCTGGAACACCACCTCTGGCGCGCGCGTCAACAGCATCGATACGGGCTCGCAGGTGACCAGCCTCCGCTGGAGCCCCCACTACCGCGAGATCGTCAGCTCGAGCGGGTTCCCCGACAACTCGCTGAGCATCTGGAGCTACCCCACGCTCGTCCGCAACGTCGAGATCCCCGCCCACGAGAGCAGAGTCCTCCACAGCTGCCTCAGCCCCGATGGCCAGATGCTAGCCACAGCCGGTAAGAAGAAGCGCCTAGACTTGTTCAAATAAAAGTGCCACTGCTAACACACCACCCAGCTGCCGACGAGAGCTTGAAGTTCTGGAAGATCTTTGAGAAGAAGGCAGGCGCCAGTGCTAGCATTGCTGGTGCTGGTGCATTGGCAAAGGCCGACACTTCCAAGCACATGACGATCCGCTAGAGGTCGTTCATTTCTGGCACGCAGAGAAAGTCTCCAGGACCAGTCGAAATCAAGGACAATTGTTCAACCAAACGGTAGGTATACACACGGTTCCCTTCTGGAAAGTACAGTCAAGGGATTCCTGGCATTGGGTGTGTTTTAGCGAGGCGTTGGAGGAGATGGTTAACGGGTCTCTCCGGCATTGCATTGCATACGAGGCAACATCGCGCAGGAATGAATGAGCACCGACTTGGTCATGAGTTTACGAACACTGGGGAGTCGGGGACATGGTTTTTTTTTTTTGTTGGTCATAGGTACTTTGTTACCCGGTTCGGTTCTGCATCAGAACAGGGTCAGTTCGGTATTGTAGTATAGTTGTAATAATTGGGCCATAGGCACAGGAGAATGGAGTTATGGCGTGCAAATGTTAAAAAGAACGAAATGGTGTTTGCGTCCACTCCTGCTGCGCCGTCGCCGTTGAGGTTTCGAGATCAGATAAAATCACATGGAAGCCAGAAAGGCACTGGCAGTTGGAACTTGGGAGTGTTGGGGGCAGCTAGTGGGCTGACTAAGCAGGCTAGGCTACTAATCAAACCAAGGTCTGGCGACTTCCCGGAACTTGCCCAATACAACCCACTCAAGCCAAACGCCCGTCTCTCCCAAGTCTGCGGCGCAACACTTGCAAACCCGAAATACGGCGACCTCCCATCTAGAAATACAGGATCACGAACTTTGCGCATGCTTTTGCGCGGCCTACAGAATATCGGGAGCACGAAACTGAGCGCAGCCGGCCGCGGCGCCTGAGAGGTCCGCAATCCACCGAGCCCAGCTCACTCCCCGACATCCCGTCGGCCAAGCCAACCGCACCGAACTGTCATCACGCGACTCGAATCGGGATCCAGTTTGACGAAAGGGGTGTAGAGCGCCAGATACGGGGAGACTGTCGACGGTTCAGCGAAGCGACGCGGCGGCGACGACAAGTGCCGTGTCCCGAGTGAACAAGCAACTGCTGCGGGGACAGTGACACATCCCAGCCAGCTTCGCTGCTCCGGTCGGAGCAATCCATCACCATGTCGAACGCAGCGGTCGGACCCGTCTACGACACCATCATCGCCGAGGTTATCAATGCCGTGCGCGTTGACTTCGAGGAGAACGGCGTCGACGACGGGGCGTTGGATGACCTGAAAAAGGTGAGGCTCTCCATCTCTCTCCTTTGTCCTTACCGCTGCACAGTCCCGGCTGCCCTGCCTCTCCTTCCATTTCCCAGCTCTGTCAATCAAACAAATTGATTCCTCGAGACGTTGTCGGGTGCAATCTCCTCGATGCACCTTCTTTTCGGATCATCGTTCTGGACTTTGGCGTTTTTGGTTGCGCTGGTCAAACAAACGGCGCGACAAGTGTCGGGCGTCCCTCGGGCGGCTGCCTCTGGACTCCCAGGGCGAGAGGGGTGTGGAGAGCAGGCGGTCCCGGGTGGGCGACCCAGCACTTTTGGGTCTCTTTTTAAGTCCCCGGCCCAACTCTACAAAGGCCGCCCAATCACGCATCCGCCACTTCCGATTGGGCTGTCTGACTCATGTCACGTGTGGAACCCTGCAGTCGACATCCCTCCCCTTTCCCTCAGCTAACCCTCAACCCTCAACCCTCAACCCTAGCGGAAATGGTTGCGAGCTGTGCTAATACGCGGGTAACAGACATGGCAACACAAGCTATCGCAGATGAAGGTGGCCCAGTTTCCGTGGGACCCCAAGCCCGAGCCGCAGGTCACTCCCGCGGTATCTCATGGGCCGCCCCCGGGAGCTCACCAGAATGCTGCCCCTCCAGCTGCTGCCAACTATACGCAGTCCATGCTGAGCCCCCAGTCTTCTGCACAGGCTCTCTCACTTCCGGGAGCCCTTCTTCCTAACTCTAACTCCATGGCCATGAAGCCAGAACCGGGCTTCGTTCAGGCTGACGCCGGTGTCAAGCCGGAACCTGGGCTCCAGCCCGCCCACCCAGGCTACAACCACGCCAACGGCGCGCAACAGACCGCAGCACAGCGGGCTGCTCTCGCGCTCTCTAGTCAGTTCGGTGACCGAGCTACGGCATCCATCAATGCCATACACAGCGGCATGGCTCCGCAAATCAACCCTGCTGCTCAACCTCAGCAGGGCCACCCGCACGGCCATCCGCAGGGCCATCCGCAGGGCCATCCGCAGGGCCATCCGCAGGGCCATCAGCAGGTTCATCAGCAGCAGGTCCACCAGCAAGGCCATCACCAAGGCCATCAGCAGGTTCACCAGCAGCAGGGCCATCTGCAAGGCCAGCAGCAGGCTCATCAGCAAGGCCAACAGCAGGGTCCGCGACCGGGACAGGCCCCACAGCACTTGAACCAGCAACAGCAGTACCGGCAGGGGGTTGCCGCCGCTATTCAGCAGCGCATGCAGCAAGTCCCCCGTCCAGGAGGACCGAACGGTCTTCCCGCTGCTCAACTTGATGGGTCAAGCGATGCTGTTGAAGATGAGCCACTGCAATTCAGCGGCAACTCGGGTTATCTGATCGTGAGGGACCGTGCTCAAATTGACGAGCACCTACATGCCCAGATCGCGGCGAGGGCCAAGCAGATGGAGGGCGGTGGCCTGATGTTGCCCATAAGGGAGGCTACCAAGGATCGCAGCCTTGCGAGAAAGCGACAGGACACAGATGGCCCTGCCCAGTTTGACGGGCTGGACGACGATGTCAAGGACGAGGAAGACGATGAAGATGCTATCAACTCGGACCTCGACGATCCTGACGAGCGCGGGGATGATGACGACGACGATGACGACTCCATGGGCCAGATGATGCTCTGCATGTATGACAAGGTGCAGCGCGTCAAGAACAAGTGGTACGTCTTTTTTTTTCGGTGTGCTGTTTTTGGGGTAGACTTGACCGCCTTACTGACACGCTTTATAGGAAGTGCGTCCTCAAGGACGGGGTGCTCACTATCAATGGCAAGGAATATGTCTTCCACAAGGCCACCGGCGAGTATGAGTGGTAAAATCCGCTCGCCGTCCCCATCTCCGCGCCGGCTCTGGTCAAGCCTCGATACTCATCGGTTCTGGTCAAGCCTCGTCACTCATGGCGCACAAACGGTGGTGGTGGGGCAAGCCTCCTGGTCGACCTCTACTTTTCCGAGGCAACAAAATCGTTGCCCTCGCATCGAGCCCCCTCCCTTTCGGAAAGAATCACGGTCGGGGGGAGACTTGTTATCCTTGCATCTCATTTCTATGGTCGAGAGATTCGGGAATGGTGGGATAGGCCAACCGGGCCGCCCAAGTGGGACACCTCAGCCGCCTGCTCCTCTCTACTCTCTCTTTTGCTTTGCTTTACTTTTCAGTTTTTTTTTCACGAAAAAAGACATGACGCCTGCCTCTCGGCGGACAGATATCGCCCATAAAACAAGGGCGGTCAACTAACGGAGTGGTCCTGGATTCTCTGGTTCGCTTTTTTTCTTGTTTTCTTTTTTTTTAGGAGTCGAGACAACCCCCCGGGAACCGTTCATGAGAGTTTTGTTGTTTATTTTTATGTACCATATGAATCAAGACGCGCCATGAGGGAACGGCATCACCGGGCCGCCGAGGAGGGGATGAACGGCCAGAAATTCCTAGGCGCATAGGTAGCGATCCGTATTAACCGGTAGCTGATGGTAGTTGAATCACTCACCAATAGAGCCGTGAAACCATATAGACCTTGTCTCTCGAGCCGTGAAGCTTTGATATAATTACACCTCCCTGCATTCAAAACAGGGTCCCGTGTTGAATAACATAGACATATAGAGACAGGCTGCTTTTGTTGGTGGGATATATATATATGCATACACTACTACTCCTTCTTAGGAAGCGCTACTGTCAAAAGATCCTATCGCTTCGCAAGGCAGGGGGGGGACAAAAGAAAAAGGAAAAACCAATTGAGGATGATGGCCAAAGCCACCCACTTCCAAGGCAGATATAGATATAGATAGTTATCTGGAGCCAGAAATCTTTCCTTCGGGCTCTTTGCGCTCAAAAAACTCCGAAAACGCCGGACCGGGGTTTCTTTTCCCCCCCCTCTCATCCATTCCGTTCATCCATCCATCCATGGATCCATTAATCCATAAATCCTCGCCGGATCCTTCCCAGCACCACCAGAGAGCAATAAGTGGAAGTGTCGTTCGTGGTGAGGAGGCAAAAGCAAAATAAAAAAAAGGGGTGGGTGGGGGGTCCGTTTTCCCACTTCCCCGGGCGCTAGAATGTGTTGTTTATAAGAGCAAGGTTGAGAGAGAGAGAGCGAGATGATCGATCAGGTTGCCGTCGTCGTGGTTGTTGTTGTTGTTGTTGATGAGCGAGGGAGGGTAGGAGCGAAAAAAAGAAAAAAAATCGTATTAGGGGTCTCGAGGTTCCTCCGGTTCGTCCTCCGGTTCCTCCTCCACCTGTGGTAGGCGCATGTCGACCTTTTTCAATACCTCCCACCGCAACGGCCGTGGTGGTGATGATCCATCATCAGCAGACTCGTCCTCCTTCTAAGAGTAGAACTGCGATTTCTGGAAGCTATCGGGCGTGACGTCGCCGAGCTTGGTGGAGGGCAGAGCAGGCGGCTGCTGCAGGGCGCCCGGGGGGGCGCTGACGGAGCTGGTCAGCGAGTTGGAGCGGCTGCTCTCGCTCGCGGCGACGTCCTTGATGGCGGCGAGGGCGGGGGCGGCGGGGGCGGCGGCGCCCGGCTTGCGCATGAGCTCGAGGAAGGTGGCGGGCAGGTAGCCGATGCGACCGTCGCGGGCGCGGCACTTCCACCACTCGCTCGGGTTGCCCAGCGGGTCGGTCTTGCCCAGCACCGCCACCAGGTCGCCCTTGCGCACCTCGAGGTCGACGCCCTGCACGACGGCCTGGCCCTGGGCGGCGGGCGAGAAGTCGTAGAGCACGCGGCAGAACTCGAGCTTGGACGGGTCGAGCGTCTGCTGGGCGGCCACGAGCTGGCGGCGGCGCTCTTCCTCCTCGGCGTTGGCGGCGAGCGAACGGATGACCTTGCTCATAACGTAGGGCAGGCCGAACGCGGCGAGCAGGAAGAAGAAGAGGGGCTTGCGGCTGGGCTTCGGGGGCCCGCCCTCGGGGACGGGGTTGTGGCGGCCTTCGAAGCGGGCGAAGGCGGAGGGCGTCAGGGCGGTGGCATCCACGGGCGGGGGCCTGCCTGTCAGCTTGGCGATCAGGGTCCGGATCCAGCGCATGAGGGTGAAGATGCCGAGCACGGAGCCGAGGGTGTCGCGGAGGTTGCCGAATTGCTCGGCGACCGAGACCATTGCTGCGGGGGGCTTTGTTAGAACTTGTGCCAACGGAGGGCTGGCTGATCGGTTACTTACCAAAGAAACTCGAATGAGTCGCCATGTATGTGCTCTCCAACATCTGCGCAAACCCGCCAAAGGCACCGACTACGCCCTCCAGCATCTGGAAGGTGGCTTGAGTGCTCGAGCTGAAGCGCTGTGTGAGGCTGTCCGGGTTGTTTGGGTCCCCGGGCATCCCCCCGGGCATACCTCCTCCATACATACCCCCGCCATACATGCCTCCTCCCCCGTACATGCCTCCTCCTCCGTACATGCCGCCGCCAGCGCCGTAGCCTCCGTAGCCTGCGCCGCCAAATCTGGAGTATGGCGAGCCGTAAGGCGACGAGTATGATGAACCGTAGGAGCCGCCGTATGGGGTAGAGCCGTACGGGGTGGCGCCGTACGGTCTGCTGTAGGCGGCGGCGTTCTGGTTGACTGCGGCGGCCAGTGTTGCGGGTCGTTCAGGTATCGCCGGTGTTGCGGCGGTTGCGGGGGCTGTCATGGCGTTTGGGGTTGCGGTGGGCATAGCTGCTGCTAGCGTGGATGCGAGTGGTGTTGCTGTTGGGTCGCTGGTTGTTAGCCGGAATGTTTGCAATCATCCGCAACAACAAAGAAGTACGCACCGGAAGCAGCGACAGTTGCGCCCGGCCTCTCCCAGGGTTTTGGCGGCGATGCCATGTTTTGGTGGCGGCGCGGGCTTTTGGGCGTTTGTTGAGAAACGGTCAATCGTGATGACGGCGGGCTGGGGTTTTTGGTAGGTGGCGACGCGAGCGGGTCAACTTCGAAGGGTCGGTCGGTCGGTCAGTCGGTTTCGGCAGTTGACAAGTCGGCCTTGTGTCAAACAACAGATGAAATTTGCCTTGAAACGGCAGTGATTGAATATCTTCCTCGCCGCTTTGTGCTGTCGCAAAGAGCCTCCAGCGGCAGTCAGTCGCCCAGTGGTGGAAAGGGTTGATTTGATACTCGCAGCAGCTGATCGGGTGGAGAACAGTAGGCAACTTGTTCGGGTTGTGGAGCGGCTTGTGAGCCTCGGTATTTTGGTCACGACTTGCCGAGCCTGGGTGCCCTGGCCCGCGAGCGCTCCAGCGTGACGCCTCCCCGGTCTGTGGGGAAGCCCGATGTTTAACCGATCGCGCCCGACTTGGAGTCCCCACGCCCAGGGTCTCACCCGAGGCCTAAAAGTTGAAAGTAAACCCACCTGAAAGCTTTGGCCACACCACGACTCGACAAGAGAAAGCCTCAACAAGACAAAGGCCGCCCGAGTCATTCGGCCAAGGCAACTGAACTGAACTGAACTTCAATATCAATTCCATTTACATACATATGAGCCGCCTCCTTTGATTTCTCCGAGTGCTGAACTGGATCCACTCGATGAAATATCCCTGTGACCACTCCCTCAAAGGCTCAAAGCTCGTCGTGGAAGTCGCCAGACTCGTCGCCGTTATCGCCCGCTCCCGTGCCAGCGCCGTCATAGAGCTTGCTCGTGATGGGATAGGCCGCACCAGATAACTGCTCTCTCTGCTCAGCGAAATTCTCCGCCGTTGCCGACGCGCCATATTCGCTGAGCCAGTTGGTCGCTTCTCTCACGGCATCCCGGAGCTGTGAAAGGCTGTGAGTGTCTGTCTTGATACAAAAAGGGGGCGCAACTTACAGTCTCCTTTTCATCCTCGTCAATCCTCCCGCCGAGCCCATCCTCGTCATCGAGCTGGTTTCTCAAGCTAAAGGCGTAGTTCTCGAGGCCGTTCCGCGCCTCGATGCGCTCGCGGGCCTCGGTGTCCTCGTCTGCGAACTTCTCGGCCTCGGCAATCATGCGGGCAATCTCGTCCTTGGTCAGGCGGCCGTCGTCGTTCCTGATCGTGATGGATTCCTTGCGCCCCGTGCCCTTGTCCTGTGCCGACACCTGTAGGATGCCGTTGACGTCGAGTGAGAACGAGACTTCGATTTGGGCAACCCCTCGTGGTGCCGGCGGTATGCCCGTGAGCTCGAACTTGCCCAGCAGATTGTTGTCCTTTGTCATGGAGCGCTCTCCCTCGTACACCTTGATCAGGACCGACGGTTGGTTGTCTAGTGTGGGCCGTTAGCAACTGGCTCCCTCCTGCTGTGCTGCTGTCGGCTAAAAAAGGACTTACCAGCCGTTGTAGAAAATATCTGTGATTGACGCTGTAAACGGATTGAAGTCAGTCTCTACTCCGAAGCGATACGGCCAACAAGACCACACTGGGAGCGCCGGCCGGCCACTAACCGTTGGGATCTGCGTGTTTCGCGGGATCAGTTGTGCCTGTGCCTTGGGTTAGCACTGACCAAAACACGCCGTGTTACCTACCCCTGAGTTTAATAGGGAGGGGAACCTACCATCACGCCTCCGGACGTCTCAATTCCGAGGGTAAGGGGGTTCACGTCCAAAAGTAAAATCTTGTCGGTAGCCTGTCGCCAACAAAATCAGCAACGACAGCAAACCAGGGTGGTCCACGCGGAGAATCTCACCTCAACGCCTGCGATGATCTGTCCAACCCCCGAGTGTCAGCCTCAACTGCTCACAAGATAAAAGGATAACTTTAGTTACTCACCCCTGCCTGAATAGCAGCGCCAAAAGCAACCGCCTCATCCGGATTGACCCCCCCGCTCGCCTTCCTCCCAAAGAACTCCTCGACCAGCCCCTGAATCTTGGGGATGCGCGTCGACCCGCCCACGAGCACAATGTCGGTCACGTCGGCCCTGTCCATCTTGGCATCGCGCAGCACCTGCTCGACGGGGCCCAGCGTCTTGCGGAACAGCTCGATGTTCAGCTGCTCGAACCGGGCGCGCGTCAGCGTCTCGGAGAAGTCGACGCCGCCAAAGAGGCTCTCGATCTCGATGCGCGTCGAGAGCTGCGACGAGAGCGTGCGCTTGGCCTTTTCGGCCTCGCGCTTCAGCTTGCCCATGGCTTTGGGGTCCTGGGTCAGGTCCAGCTGGTGCTTGGCCTCGAACGTGTTGGCGAGGTGGCGGATCACGCGGTTGTCAAAGTCCTCGCCGCCCAGCCGGGTGTTGCCCGCCGTCGCGAGCACCTGGAACGTGCCCTCTTCGAGGGAGAGCAGCGAGACGTCAAAGGTGCCGCCGCCGAGGTCGTAGACGAGGACTTGGTGTTCGCCTTCTACCTGAAAAGGGGGTCTCAGTAACCTCTAGCATGGGTAGCTGACTGTGTAAGTACATACCTTGTCAATACCATACGCCAGTGCCGCCGCCGTGGGCTCGTTCACCACACGGACCACATTCAGCCCGGCGATGGCGCCAGCATCCTTGGTTGCTTGTCTCTGTTTGTCGTTGAAGTAGGCTGGGACGGTGACCACGGCATGCTTGACCCTATCCTTTGGTAAGCAAGACTAACTTTCGAGCAAGTGTGTGTGTGTGTGTGACGCTCACTTTTGGCCTAGATAACGTTCGGCGACGTCCTTCATCTTGCCGAGTACCATGGCGCTGATCTCCTCGGGGCTGAACTGTCGTGCCTCTCCACCAACGTCGACCTCGACTACCGGTTTGTCGCCTTGTCCAGCAGTAACCTTGAATGGCATGTGCTTCATGTCTGCTCGGACTCCTTTATCTGAGAAACTTCGACCTATCAACCGTCTGGGGAGTGTCTATGTCAATGGGTTTGCTCGTTGATCAGGGGAGGCGGGGAGGCGGGGGGGCTGCTGACTTGATATCGAAGACGGTATTTGTCGGGTTACTCGCGAACTGGTTCTTTGCCGCGTCTCCTGGACAAGAGCAGACATGTGAGCCTACCACCAACAAGACAGATGAGTTGGGAGTTTAACATACCAATAAGACGCTCGCCATTCTCGGCAAACGCAACGTAGCTCGGTGTTATCCGGTTTCCTGTTTCCAGTAAGTGGCCGTTCAAACAACGGCAATCCCGAGCCATGCATACCTTGGTCGTTCACCACTATATCCACCTTCCCTCCTTTCATGACACCAACACACGAGTATGTTGTCCCGAGATCAATGCCAATGATGGGCTCGCCTGGTTCGATGGCGGTGGCCTTGACCGCTGGAATCGCCGCGAGGGGGCAGATGAGGATGAGAAAGAATAAGAGAATTCCGACCCCCAAGCCCATCTGTCTGCTTTGGCGCACCCTTCTCGCCATGTTGACTTTGTGGTTGGGATCGTCGAGTCGTCGCGCCAGGGTTGTTTTGCTTTGTTTGGTGGTAAGGGGTGGATGTGAATGTTTTGGGTGTCAAGTAAACAATGGCCAAGATGGATAATGCTTCTTGGGGGGGAACGGATTTGGTAACTGAGAATGAACTGTGTTCTATATAGAGAAGAAACCCAGCACACTCCAAGTGCTTGTAACAAGGTGTCCAGAAGAGATCACAGCACCGCCCCCAAGCAAGCACTTCGGGAACGTGCTGGACTGGAGCAGAAAGGACACATTTCCTGGACCATATCACCAACCGCCCTTGTCCAGCACACTAAAACTAGAGCTGTTTTAGCATCCGAAAGACCTCAAGGCTCCAAGGCTCGTGTTTCTGCCCTGCCGGGCCACCTTGATCCTGGCGTCCCGCAAAATGACTCGACGCCGCATGCGGCCCAGCCGCAGACTCCAACAAGAGGCAAGGTCCACGGGGCGCCAGCGTTCTGTCCTGGCCATTGCCGGGTACTTGGTCACCGTGTCGAGTAGATCATGAGAATATGGAGGATTATGTCTGTTAGTTGGTATGTCCTACCAACCCCTTCCCTTTCACGGATGAACTTCTTGGACTACGACCATCTTCCATATCCCTTCCGTCGAAAAGCAACCATAAACGACCCAGCTATCCCAGCTTAATGTCATAGAGCATCATCCCCCCTTACCGCCATCACGATCAGAAGCAAATCGTCTGTCCCCCAAATCCGAGCAGGAGCCACACCAACAGGGACATCAACAACATGCCCCAGGAAACCAGTTGAATTGACCAGACCCAAGCGAAATATCATCTCTTTCGCCCATGACTCGACCCCCATCCGCCCTTCACGTTTGATAGCCGCCCTGAACACGGCAGCATCCAGTCACGACTGCCACGTTGTCCCCCCTGACATGAGACAAATCGGCGCGAAGAAGTCAAAGACAGAGTGTCTTTATCGTATTTCTCCCATTCATTTTATTTTTCCATCATCAAACCCACATGCATGGATCATCAAACATGGAGCGAGTGAGAGAAATGTGTTGGTGTGTTGTTGTTGTTGTTGTGAGTCACTCACTCCCATTCTCGCAACGTGTTCTTTCACATCCCATCCTTCACACCACCAGAAAAAAGGGGGCAGAACAGAAGAACCATTAGATGAGTCAGCTACGGCTACCTCGCCGCCAACTCGAACTCGCTCTCCTATTGTGGAATGCGAGCAAGGTGTCACAACTGGGCTGGGTCGGTTTTAACTTCTGCGGCAAAGTATCAGTGAGTCTTCCATTTCTTTCGGTTTGGTTGTATGGAGTATTACTTGTAGAACGTAAAGAAAAACCGACCGCCCCCACACCAACCAACGACCAGAACTCAACATCAAAACACCAACACCAACCAGTCAGTCATGGACGAGTATTATTAGTATTAATGATCTATGATTCTCCTCCCAGGCCCCTGCTCAGCCGTTTGTTTACCAACCGACTCATGGCGCCACTTTCTTTCCGTTCGTCCCCCTCCAGTCCAGAAGTCCTTTCTTTATACACAAGCCAAAGACGCCGGCCGAATTCATTCATCAAAACAAACAAACCCCCAACTCATATGAATGTACCTCCTGGCATGGCATGGCATGGCATATTCCATTTTACTCCCACTCCCACTCCTTAACTAATCCCGCTTCTCCCAGTGAATATTCGCGGGCTCGAGCGGGCGCGAGAAGAGCGAGGCATAGTCGGTGCCAATGACGTCGTTGCTGCCGTCGACGTTGCGGAACTTGAACAGGCGCACCGTCATGGCGACGATGGTCTGCAGCTGGACGTTGGCGAAATGCTCGCCGATGCAGCGGTGGCGGCCGGCGCCAAAGGGCAGGTACGGCGACGAGGAGCCCTTGCTGACCAGGCCGTAGCCGTAGTCGATCTTCTCGTCGTCGGCCTCCTCGTCGTTGGCCTGGTCCTGCGCGTTGCGCACCATGCTGGGCGCCAGCGGCGAGTCCTTAAACCACCGGTGCGGCTCCCACAGGTCCGGCTGCGGGAAGTACTGCTCGTCCGCGCCCGTCACGCCGGGCGCCGCGAGGAGCACGTGGTTGGTGGGGATGACGAACTTGGTGCCGGGCACGGGCATGGGCTGCTTGACGGCGCGCATGATGGAGTGGATCGGCGCGTTGAGCCGGAGCGTCTCCTTGATGATGGCCTGGTTGAGCGGCAGCTTGGCCAGGTCCTCGTACTGGAGCGGGGGGAGGTCGGCGCCGAGGTTCTTGACCTGCTCCTGGTAGAGGTCCTCCATGATGTCGGGCCGGGCCGCCAGGCGGAGCATGATCCACGAGCTGGTCGACGACGAAGAGTGCTGGCCCGCCATCAGGAGAGCAATCATAATGTGGGCAATTTCGTGGTCCGGAACCGGGACGCCGTTCTTGTAGGTCGAGCCCATCAGGTGGTGCATCATATCCAGCGCGTCATTCTCGGCCCGCTCACGGCGCGACTTGATGGTGTCCATGTAGATCTTGGCGACGGTCCTCTGGGCATGGTCGCGGCGGTTGTTCCAGGGGAGCGGCGCCCAATGCAGCATGAAGTTGATGGGCGAGAAACCCATGTCGAGGTCGTGGTAGAGGTCGGCCAGGGCCACGTCGAACTTGTCGCGGATTTCCTTGCCCTGCAGCGCGTGGGAGGCGGTGAAGATGGTGATCTGGGCCATCTTGGGGCAGATGTTGACAACGCCGGACTGGCCCTTGAAATCGGGGGTCCTCTTGAAGTAGCTCGTGACTTCATCCGAGATGATGGGGACGTAGGAGCGGAAGGCCTCGGTCGTGAGGGCAATCTTCATGAACTGCCAGACCGGAGAGTTAGCTAACCAATAATCCCTTATTTTTCCCGAAATTCGACCAAACCAACCTTCTTTTGCTCCATGAGCTTCGAGTTGGGGCAGTCGTAGACAACATCCTTGCCGAAGACGGGCGTCGTGAGCACCGTGTAGATTTCCTCGGCGCAAACGTCGCGGATCTTGCCGTTCAGGATAAAGTCGTTGCCCTTGACGCCGAGGTAGACGGTCGTCTTCTTGCCGAGGAGGATGAAGGTAAAGCAATCGCCGTACTGTCAAGTAAGAAGCATTAGACGGGCGCCAGGTCAATGAATTGCTGCGGGCCGGGACGAGACTCGCCTTCTCCTTGTTCTCCTTGAAGAAGCGCGGAGGGTCCATGCCGTAGGTGATGGTGCTGCCCACGACGGGGAACCAGTGGAAGACGACGGGGGGCACATTGGGGTCCTTGAAGAGAACCTGACTGAGCACATTCAGGAAGACGCTCAGGAACAGGAAACCGCCGAAGGAGACAGCGATTTGCGACGCCAACCCGAGGCGCGAGAACCCCTCGGCCAGGGGACCCGCGACATCCTGAACGAGACCCATTGTAGGGAGAGGTGAGAGAGGGCAAAGTAAATGCGCCGAAAACCAAGACCCAAGAGCCTGCCGTCGATTGATGAGCAGAGACCTGGATTCTTGTCGCCAGGAGAAAGAAGTCGCAGTGGCGGTTGGTGAGTCCGGTATTAATAGAGATACTTTTTTTCGCCAATGTTAGGTCCAGGGGAATCTGAGCCATTGGCAGGCGGTGGAGCATTTTGATGATACCAGATTTCCAGCCAACCAGGGACGGCCAGGGACGGCTTTCGTATTCGCATTCGCCCGATGTACCAAAGTACCTTGGCGAGATCATGCCACAGACTCCATACGATCGTACGCAACCAATGTGCTGCGGCCACCCCCGCGCGCGGGATTCTAGAACGATGCGCTGACGTTTACCAGAGTCGGTGTGGACTGTGGAGGAGCAGTGGAGAGGATTCCGAATACGATTTACAGAGAAATGCGTTGCGTGAAGCTTGGCGCAGGTCCCGAGCACGAGGCCACGGGCAAAAAGCGGCAAAGGGCCTTGCAGAAGGCAAGTGGATCAGATGGAAACCCCTGCCAAGACCAGCATCAATAACCCTAACCCTCGCCAGCTTGCAAGAGCGACGATATGCCCCTTTCAGCCTGAGCTGACCTCTCTCGAATTTTGACACAGGCTACTGGTATTCTTGGTTTCGAAACTCGTGTCATGCTCAAGAATATCCATTCTATCTCTTGCGAGAAAGTGTAGGTGCGGCGATTACCGTCTTACATGCAGAAAAGCCAGGAGGAAATCTAAGGAAAAGACGCGATGGACGCGTACGTGGTATCATGCTCCCCCCCTCGCCCCCCCTTCTCGCTGTCTCGCAGCCACCCGATAATAGCAATGCCCTGCCCAAAACGCCCGTCTAGAATGCTGAAAGAAAAAGAAAAAGAAAAAGAGATGCTGCAGTACTCGACGAATCGATCACCATTCGAGGCCCATCCACCCATACCCGCCATCGATGTTGACCCAGTTGCCCTCGTCCATGGCGCTCTCCCACCCCATCATGACCGCCAGCAACCGGCAGCCCACGGCGCTAACCGTGCAGACGATCACGTCGCTCGCATCGGCCAGCACCGCCAGGTCCATCATGTAGGCGCGGCCCACCAGGCTCCTAAGCCGGAGGGTCTCCGCCGAGGGGGCAGGGGTAGTGCTGCTACTACTGCCACTACCCGTCGACACGCCAAGGTTCCAAAACATGGCGGCAAAGAAGCCGCCCTCCCAGCCAAACGTCTCGTCGACAAACTTGTGCATGACCGACTTGTCCGGGTTGACCTTTTGGATGGTCTGCTTGCTGGCCAGCTTGATGCGCTCCTGGGCGCGGCTCGCGCCCGCCAGCTCGGCGCTCTCGTACGCCATGGGGTCGTCGGACGCGAGCACGACGATGCTCTGCGCCTTGGCCGCCTCGTCCGCGCCGCCGAGGGGCCCCGTGTGGTTGAGCTTGGCGTCGACCACCTCGCGCGCCGTGTCGCCGTACAGGTTGAGCGGCATGTACGAGTGGCGGTACTGGTACTCCAGCGGGTGCCGGTCGCCGCGCCGGACGTGCACGCCCACGGCGAGCCCGCTCCGCTGGCCGCGGGACTTGGGCACGATCCGTTTGGCCAGCAGCTCGCGGACGCGCGTGTCGACGTAGTCGGCGTCGTCGCTGTTCAGGCGGGAGAGCGCTTCGTATCCGCGCCGCGCGAGGTTGAATTGTGTCATTCGGAGGGCGCGGTCGTGCGACTCGGAGGGGGGGTCGGCGCTCTTGGTCAGGCCCCCAAACACCTCGTCCATCGTCGCCGCCGAGGCCACCAGGTGCCGCGCGTGTCGTGGGCAGGGGAGTCTCTCGTGACTCGGCGGTGCCAAACATTCCGGTAGGGGCGGCGGTTGGAAGATGGATGTGTACTTCCCGTACGCCCACCGGGTGTCGTCGACGAAGAACGCTCGTCCCTCCTTTTCTGCTAACCCATATGCAACCCAGAGCATCATCAGCGTCTTCCCCATACCGGCATCGTTCGACTCCAGGACGAATGTCAGGCTCTTTTTGCACACCGGCTTATCCGACACACTCCCCCCCGCTGGACCCCCGCCGTTGTTCTCCCCCACTCCCGGGAGGTAACCAGCCGTTTCCGCCTCTTGCACATCAACAAAGTCACTCGCCGAGTCGGAACTGAACCCGAAAGAAACTTGGTGCAGCCCATGCTTGTGAGACCGCAAGTGTCGAGTCCGCTGCGCCACCTGTCGGCACTTGAGGCACATATCGGCGTACTGGTTCATGGCCAGGGGGAACTCGGAGCCCGGTGGTATAAACACGGTCCATTTTGCCCTGCCTCGGTCGTCGGTTACCACTATCGGCGTCGGAAAATCCGGGACTCCCTTTTGTGAAACCATCCCGGTGTCGGCCTCTTTAGTAATAACGGGTTTTGCGGGTTCTGTTGGCGCCGGGGCTGGCTCGCCAAAGAGCCAAGTGAGAACCACTAGTGACACATAAAAGACGGCGACGACGCTCAGCAGCCGGATTGCGTAACGGATGGCCCTGAGCGGCCGTATGGTGCCAAAGAGTCGTCGGGTCGGCTTCTTTGCCGGTGGAGAGAGGGAGGGAAGACCTGGTGATGGCGGTGGAGAGAAGACCAAGTGGTTGAAGTGGAAGCGCGACGATGTTGAAGAAAGTGGCCCCCGGTCATGGTTGTACGATTTCGCTCTGCGGAGGTTGATCCGAGGCGGCGTGATTACTACTTTGGAGTGCGACATCCTGCTGAGGTCAAGCGTTGGCGGCATCTTGGAAGGAAGAGACACGGCGGTCCACGACGTCCCAAGTCTCGGGGAGGCGATGCGGATGTCGGGGTTTTGGGAAGGGTGTCCTCATGTGGTCTGAGTAGTAGGATGAGGATTGTCGAGGAAGTGAGAGGATGGGGAAAGTCATGCCCCGATCCCTGATATCGATGGGCGTTTGACCGCAAACCCCAGTCTCGGGGCCCTAGTCTTGGGATCCTAGTCCAATGACGTTGTGAGGTCGGATTACCGGTGTTGAAAGTGGATGGCACACGCGACGAAACCCCTCCAACTCTTGTCGCACAATGCCACCGGGCGAGCCGGGCTATGGTGGCTTCTTGTACGCCAGCAGCGTCGATCAGAGGGCGGTGAGGCCGGATGGCGGGATTCAGAGCCAGCAGGAAGATCTGCACACAAAGGACAATTTTCCCGACCAAGTCTCCTCTTCTGAAGGATTGGCGGGATGTCCCACGGTTGGTATTCCGTAGTTACGTTGTGGAGTCGCCGCCTTGTCTGCAAGCCGCCGGGATCGTGCAGGACAGATTGACAAGAATGGTGATGGCGCAACCTTGTTGTCTCGGTTTGCTGAGCGGGAGAACTGCTGGAAGTCAGCCCCCAAACGGAAGAAAAGAGGAAAGAAACAAGAGAAAAGGTAAGAAACAAGAAAAAAGAAAGAAGGAGGGGAAACCAGTCGATAAAATTCATGAGGCATACCTGGAACGAGCTATCTTGCCGTGGTATGCGAGGCAGGTCGGCAGGTGTTGGAGAATGACAGCAGGGAGAAGGCGACGAGGGTGAGGAAGTGAGGAATGTGCAACCCCAACAAGTCGCGATGCTCAAAACCTGCAGGCAAAGGCCTGAGGAATCCAGTAATGGTATAATGCCGGGGGTGGTCAAGTGAACCCCCCGGTCGGGAGAGTGCCATGACGGAAGGAAGCTGCAGATGGGCAAGAGAAGGAATGAAAAAGATCGCCGGAGCACTACAGAGTGTCGATCCAATGCGACTCTTGCTCAGGGGCCGAGGGGGCTAACTGTGGGAGGGCGACTTTGTAGGGCCGGTCCACGGCCCACCGCGGTGCCATTCCATCCGATCACAAGTAAGTGCTCGCTCGTGGGGGAAAAGGCCACCAGTCAGAAAACCATGCTGGGCTATTTCCGTTTGGTGTTGGCGTTGGAAAATAACAGGGTGGGTGCCCCCGGGAATCACACGATCCAAACACGCTTGACGTTGACTATCGATACGAAGACGACAAACGCATTCTCGCATTGCCCGGGTTTTCTGCCGCTCACTGGTGGGCAACCGGGAAATCAATGAACGGCAGAGACGGGAGCTTGGTCAAGTTCGCCCTCCAGGTAAGGGAGGTGCTCACGCACGGGAAACCGGCGCAGGGAACCTAAACACGCTTGACACGGCATGACATTTGTTGATGGGGTTTTTCGCTGGGACCGAAATCCGGAAGAAGGTGCCCCTCCTGGACCCTTGGCTAAAAACGGCAAGAGGGCGGGACAACGGCCGATCACATTTTCCCATCCCTGTTGAATCTGAAACGCCCCAGGCTGGGGTCGGCGTCCAATCAAGGGCCATGAAGTGACCCACTTTATCCAGCAAGCCGGTGACATCCCGCATGACCGCATCAAGCATGTGATTGGCCGCCAAACTCGACTGTTCACAAACTCCAAGTCCACAGTCCACGCATGGCCGTCCGAAAAACAAAGTTGAGCAACTCGACCAGGCTTATCCGACACAGAAAGAGAGCACCGAGCTATCAATGAATATCTACGGTCAAGCTAATCTTGAACACAAATCTCACAGCAAGGATATCCCAATAAAGGCTTTGATAAGGTGGACCTTGGGCAAAGTTATTCCCACGACTTTTGCTGTCACACGATGGCATCGCTAGTGAAATGGGCCCGGACTCTGATCCGTCGAGCTCCGTCGCCCCCGTTGCGATTTCCCACTACCGGCTTTGACACATTCCCTCCACAGGCAGTCGTTGAGGAGGAACAGTTCGACGAGTTCAAATCCGGGATTTACTATCCTGTAAACATTGGAGATGTGTACGCCTCCAAATACCAGATCCTCGGTAAACTAGGTTTCGGGACCACTTCTACTGTCTGGCTCGCTCGGAATCTCCTGTTAGCAACCCCCCCGGTCTGCCGCCTACGGAGCTTTTGCAAAGATTAATAAACCCAGGGAACATCAACACGTGGTGTTGAAAGTATATACACAGAGCCAAGAGAGCGATGATGAGTTCCAAATCTACGACCATCTCAACAAAGTCAACACCTCAAATCCTGGATACCGCCACCTGCGAACTGCATTGGACCAGCTCGTTCTCCCGCGGCCGAGTGGCGACCACCGCTGCCTTGTGTTGAAGCCCATGTGGGATAGTTGGAGGGACCTCCTTCGTCATGATCCGTCCCGCCGATTCACAGAGGTTCTCCTGAAGGCTGGGATCAAGCAGCTGCTTCTTGCACTCGATTGTTTGCACACAGAGTGCAAACTGGTCCACACAGGTATCCATGAGCCCATAACTCCTCGAGCCCTAATCGGAGAGGCACTGTGGCTAACTCGGCGGCTTCTTCCGTGGTAGATATCAAAGCCGACAATATTCTGAATGAGCTCGTCGATGAGGGCGTTCTCGAGGCCTTCACCAAAGCCGAGCTAGAGACCCCATCGCCGCGTAAATTTGTTGGTGGCCAAACTGTATACCGCTCACGCCGGTTTGAGCGGCCGCGGAAGTTTGGCGATATGATCCTCAGTGACTTTGGCACTGCAGTGAGAGGCGATATCAAGCGGAACCACATTGCGCAGCCAGATGTGTACAGATCCCCAGAGATCATGCTCAAAGCCGAGTGGAGTTACCCGGTGGATATCTGGAACGTTGGCTGCATGGTTTGTCCTTTGCGTTCCCTACTTCTAGTCAGCCCCATCCGTTTCCGTATCCGTATGACTGATATGACTTTCTTCGGTTTAGATCTGGGACTTGTTCGAGGGCAAACACCTGTTTTACGGCGATTACTCGAGCGGTAAGGCGTACACTACCCGAGCTCACTTGGCAGAGGTGATCGGGATGCTGGGTCCACCGCCATTGGATTTACTCCACCGAGGGATCCGGAGCTCCGAGTTCTTTGCCGAGGATGGTAAGCCCCATCCGGTCTACAAACCACTTCGTCAGGTCCGTCTGCTAACAACATCGTGTCAGGTCGGTGGATAGCAGATGTTGAAATCCCAAAGGACATCAGCTTGGAAGCCTCCGAGGAAAGGCTTGAAGGGGAAAATAAAGCCATGTTTCTCGAGTTCATGAGAGGGATGTTGCAATGGCGTCCCGAAGACAGGAAGACGGCAAGAGAGCTCGCCGAGGATCCATGGCTTAATAGTCCCTGAGCCGCTGCCCAGCCCTCTCTGGGCCCACACCCAACTCCTCACGCCCACTTCAATTTTAGCCCCTTGATGTCGATGTGCCTAATTTCTTGATACATCTGGGAATCCTGCTAGTCGACCCGGACCGGCTCCGGCCTGGAGTGGGGCCGCATCGGCTCCGGACGCCGCGCTCTGATCGCACCGGCCGGCAGCCGGTTAAGCAATGTAAAATTGGGTTTTATGCGAGATCCCATCCCGCAATCGTCCTCGGGTATCTGCTGAAATACAGATACCGGGACGCAGGTATTGGCCTCCAAAAGCAAACCGACGGCCAATCCGGTGATACCAATCGACTTAGCTCTCCAGACAATAAACATATTGCAACACAACAACCACCACCCCTATGCATCCACCCCCCCTGAGATAAAAAAGCGCGGGTCCCGTCAACCCCCCCCAACGAAAAGCACCCGTTTGTGTCAGGGAAGACAGACCCGAATACACTTCAAGCATGCACACAGACAGCATGAACTCAATCTAACGACTCATTCAATATTATGCATCCTCCCGGGATCTTCCCGTCCCACTGACTCGGGCACACCTCAGCTGTTGCACCCATTTTCAGGTGATACGTAATGTATGTATACACTGTACCATTTGTACCACCAAACAGAGCCCCCGATCCAGCTGATTCAGCCCATGTCTACGCGTACAAACCGGGTTTCCAGCCGTCCATTGGCCCAAGGTTGAAACGAGGAGGCGACTGGATGGATGGATGGATGGATATATGGAGAGAGGTCACTGCACACACACAGACAGCCCTCGTTTGCTCTTGAGCAACCCAACCCAACCCGCCTTCAATTTTCCCTCCCGTTCCAGCGCAACCCCCCGAATCCCCCAACCCACCTTCTCCTCTCCTCTCACCTCAAGAAAACGTAGGACAGACACGGGGAAGGGAAAAAGGCAACAACACGGCACACAACACAATGACAATTCAGCGCAAGTCTCTAAGAACTCTATTCTTCTTGCTTGCTTGCCTGCTTTGCCTAGCTCGCCTTTGCTCGGCTCATCCCATCAAAACACAACAACACACAACAACAACAAACAACACACAACAACAACAAACAACACGCAACAGGCCGGCCGCCGCCCCTTCATTCACACTTCATAGTCATTCCCGTCCAGTCAGTCAACCTTTGCCTGCTCCGGGCCCCTCCCCCACCCACCCCTCTTCCTTTTTGTTAACACATTACTGATACAAAGTACACTGACTGCCCCAGCCTCTAGTAATAATTGGGCTTCCGGTCCCAAGACCTCTTTTTTGGCAGGAGAAAGGGTAAAAAGAAGAGAAAAGAAAAAGAAAAAAATCTTTGTCAAGAACTAAAAAAAAAAGACAAAGTGAAATCCGCGCTCCAAGGACCAAAACCAAGAAGAACATCAAAAAAAAAAGTCGGGTATATAAAACAAGGGTACAATCGAATGTGTCAAACCAAAAAAAAACCCCCGAAAACGACAGCAGCAAGAACCGAAGATAAGTAAAACCCCCACCCCTTCCTTCCCTCCCAACCAACTCCATATCACCACCGACCAACGACAAACTTGACCTCAGTCTGTCGCATCCGATAGATAAATCCGGCTCCTGAATCAGGAGAAGATACGACCGATGGGGAAAAAAGAAAACACACAACAAAAAAAAAAAACCGCCGAATCCCATCCTCACACCTCCAACGCCACCGATTTCTGCTGCGGCTCCGAAGAAACAAACGACGCCCTCTGCCTAGCCAGCAGCTGGAGCTGGATGGGGGGTCCAGCAGGCGGTTCAGCAGGCGGCGGTCCGGAAGGCGGGGGCGGCACCAGCCCAGCAGGCGGCAGCGGAGGCGGAGGCGGCGCCTCCTTGGGCAGCCGATTCTCCGCCGCCGGGACCCGCACGCTGCCCCTCGTGCCGCGGACGAGGTGGCCGCTCTCGACCCGGTCCTGGATCATCTCGTCGAGCATCTTGCTCATCTCGTCGACGCTCCGGCTCCCCCTCCGGAGATACGACACCTGTCTCAGGAGGGACGGGGCCGCGGGCGGGCTCCCCGTGGGCGCCGGTCCCGGGTTGCTGTCGAGGATCTGGGACGTCCGGACTTCGGATCGGGTGGTGGTTGTTTCGGATCGGACTTCGGACCTCGACTCGACCCGGTCGGCGTTGTCTCGTGACCTCGCCGCGGTCCGCAGGGCCGCAAGCATGCGGTCCTTGTCGTCGAGGCGCGCCCGGAGCTCTTCGATCTCGGCGTCCTTCTCCCTGATAAGGGTTGCGACGCTGTGGTCTTCGCCGACCATGATCACCTTGCCTGTCGACAAGCCGACCGACGTGCGCGACGAGCTGGCGCGGCGGGCCTGGAGGAGCCGCTTCTCTAGTGTCTGGATGTAGCGGTTCTTATCGGCGAGGTCCGCCTGCAGCGCGCGGTTCTGCGTCGAGAGCGGCGCCGTTCCGTCTCCAAACTCGCCCATGCTGTCGTCATCCTCCACTGCGGGTGATGGCTGTGGTTGTTCTGCACACCCCGATGAGCGATGGCTGCCCGACTTTCGGCCGATGGTCGAGACGCTCGAGGTCATAGATGACGTCCTCTCGAGTGGTAGTTTGACGGAGGCAGCCATGGATGACCTGACGGATCCCTGCGAGTAGCGGGGATGTATGCCGAGGGCGCTAAAGGACCCGCTCGCGTTTACCCCGATCGATTTGGAACTGAGGATGAGCCTGTTGAGGTGGTCAATCCTCTCCTTCAACGCAGTCCGGGCTAGTTGCATTTCCAGCATCTGTTCCTCGTGGCGCAGCTCGGCCTCCTTTTCTCGCGCCCGCTCTTCTTCCGCGTCTCGCTCCTTCTCCTCATGAGCTTCCTTCGCATTGTTGGTTTCGGCCCGGGTGTCGAGTTCCTTCCTCAGCTCCATGATCTCCATGCGGTAGCGCTCGAGCATAACTCTAGCACCACCATCCCCGCCGGCACCCAGGGCTTCCTCGGCGCGCTTGGCATGGCTGACGATGCTGTTCTTGGCCCGAGAAGCAAACTTTAGTGTGTTGATGGTCTCGTTGGTGTTGGACGCGCTCCCGCTCGCGCCGACTGCGATGGTGCAAAGAATGCTGACAAGCGAGTTGCCCGAGAGAGCTCCTTGCAACAACCTGGTAAGCTTGCTGTCACGATAGGGCAGGTGCTTGCCGTCCTTATCAGCCGGCTTTCCGTCCTTGTCCTTTTGCTCCGACAGCCTTGCGATGACGGTCCCTAGCGTGAGCAAGCTCTTGTTAATATGGGAGCCTTCTTGCCGCCGTTCTTTCGACTCGGCTGCCTTTTCCGAACCAGCCAAGTCGATCAGACTCAGCGTCGAAACACGGACACCGCCTGGTAAGAGACCCTGCCGTTTGTTGTCTCCGGGGCCGCTCGGAACCCGTTCTCGGCTCTCCACCACAATCTGCACAACAGCATGACTCCGGGAGCTCCTAGAATTGAATTGGGTGCTCGCCGTTCGACGAGCCTGGTCGCCACGGGCGATGACGCGGAGGAGTTGTGTCGGACTCTGGACAATCTCCTCCTTTAGAGGACTCGCATAAACCCCCCGTTTGCTATCCTCCCGAAGCTTGATCTCCTCCTGTTGCTGGTTTGCCCCGGGGGCATTGCCCGTCGCCATACTCAGAAGATCGTGGATCCTCTCGTTGTAAATCTCCAAGTAGCTGACGCGGAGTAGGAACTCTCTGGATGGCGTCTCGCGGATGTAGGAAAATATGTCGGTGATGGCGAGAGGGATGACACCCGGGGACGACGCTGTGCCCTGCATCGAGAATGTCTTTCCTGTGCCAGTCATGCCGTAGGCGAACACGGTTCCGTGATAGCCCTCCATAACCCTTCGTACTAGCCGCTTGGCGCTGTGGTCGTACACTCTGGAGTTGTCATCGTGGGTGGCAAAGACATTGTCTGCCGCAAACACGGAGTTAGCTGCATCCCAACGATCCCCTTGATACCAAAAGCTCTTACCGTAGTGGTAGTCTCCCCCTTCTTTGCCCTGATACGCGATCAGTGACTTCTTTCCATCGACCATCCACTCCCCATCTGGTTTATTGTCAGTGCCGGAGGCATCTGGGCGCACTCGGACGCTGACAAGAACGTTCCCCTTGCCGTCTGCCTTCGATGCGTGATTTCCGCCCATCGAGACGTCGGACTTTTGCAGTGTCGAGTCGTTGATGTCGTCATATTGGGTTGCAGAGGTGGAGTAGGAATCCTGGGCGGAGGAGCTGCGGCTCTGAGGCGGGGATGCCACGCTGATAAGGCCATCTGAGTTCCGCGTGGCCGCCGGTCTTGATATTGACTTGCCATCCCCGGTGCCGTTGAGAAAGCTCGGGGTCGAGTTCGATAATTGGTAAGTGGGTGTGGTAGGTGTCCTCATTTTCCGCGAAGGAGCGCTGGTGGACAGCGGACTGGGGGGGAGGCTGGCGATTCGGCCATCTCCGCGGGGAGGTTGCGGGAATGAGTTTATGCTGACTGTTTTGCGTATTGTCCTTCCTGCGGCATTGAGGCCTGACACTGACCTGGGTTGGGGAAGGGATCCGGCCGGTGTAGGCATCGCGGGCGGGAGTAGACTTCCTGATGGCGCTCGAAGACCGCTCCTGGGGGTCGTGGGCGTGGATTTGCTAGAAGGAGTTGCTAGACCGCTCATGCTTTTCCTCGTCTTGACTACGGGAAGTGCCGGGAGCGCTATTGTCGGTGGGCCTTTTGAAGGCCGGGGTGGCCTCGGAAGAGCGGTCGACATATTGACGCTATGTTTGTTTCACTCGGTTGTCGAGCTCTCTCGGTGGGGCACAAGATCTGATCGTTGTTGATTGCGCTACAACAGGGGTTCCGGCTCGGCGAAATCCGCTAACATCGCACGTGTGTCTTGAGACGGTGGTTCTCGGCGAATGAGCGACTTGCGAGGCACTGCTCCGCGGTATCGAGAGTCGCTAAAATGGACGGCCGTTGCCTGTGACTGCGGGTTAGTTGGTGATCAAACCGTGCAGCAAAAAAGAAAAACACCGGCCATACCACTAGACAGTTTGCCTCTGTTCTGTTTTCCCGACGCTGCCCGATTGGGTTGGTTTTGTCGGGGCCCAACTCCGGAGACTAGCTGGGATGGGATGCTGATGTGCGGCCAAAAAGAGCGGTGGCTCTTTTCTTTTGAGAGAAAAACAACGGTGTGGTATGTACCAGCCTGCAAGCGGTGGAACAGAAAACGGCTGCAAGCCAACGTCGGAATGCGTCGAAAGAAGCTCGTGGCGTTGCGTCACGATAATGGACTGCACGATGCCGCTGGTGTCGGAAGACGTCCGTCAGGCGCCTCGGAGGCAGAGGAGTCGAAGTGCAGGGAGACGGCGGGTTTTATCCCGTCTTTCCGTGTGGAAAAGCCAAGGAAGGATACGCCGACCTCGATGCTGGCTAGGGGAAACCGGACCCAGGGAAAAGAGACCGAGCGAGGGGTAAGGTGCGTAAAAAAGGAAGGGATGTAAAAGATCGGACAAGTTTCGAGTGTGGCGGGGGAACAATGGGTGCTCGAGCCAGCGCGAGGTCCGGCCCTGGCGTCAAGATCTCAGGCACGTCAAGTGATCGCAGGGACGCCAAACAAGTGAAGGGATTTGATTGCCCTGGCACCAGAATCAATCGAAAACGAGTGGACGGCCGAACTTGCAAATACAACTGCTGTTCGGCGCTGCGGTCGACGAGCTGGACGGATGCTGGCAAAGCCGAGTCCGAGTGGGCGATGCGCCAGAGGATGGATGAGTGAGTGTCGTGAGTCGCTGGAGGCCGTAGACTCGGGGCGTCAGAAGTGCTCCAATCAAGGCGGTTGAAGAGAGTGTGTCGTCCAGCACAGCAATTCGGGTCGTTTCCAGTTTTCCCTCGGTCGTAAATGCCCTCACCACCCGGTGGTTTTGCTTCAGAAACAACAATGGCCGCCTTCAATGATGCTCGAAGGGTGGGAACGAGTGGGCGGGCAGATCTTGCCTTTTCCTTTTTCCCCGTGCCGTGCGATCTCCTGGTCTGTGAGGGACGCGCTTCTTCTCGAGGCCCCCTTGTTTTCCTCTCTAAAATCCCTGCCCGCGGATGGCACTCTGGTCCCCTGGTCCAACCGAGCCGGGTCATTGGCCGTTTTTTTCCAAGCAGCAATTTCAACGGACCATCCTCGGGTCCCTACCAGATCCCTGCAAAAGCAACCCCAGGCGGATTAGTCCGTTTCTGGACTGGCCCAACTTGGCAGTTTGGACGAACTGGGGGAGGGGGATGAACCCTGGGGCTTCCAGCAAGCACTGAAGAGGTCTTTGTGTGACTTTACAATTCTGGAAGTTGTGAGTGCGATCGATGAGCTCTACCTACCTGCTAACTACCATGTACACAATATATATCTTTCCATGTATGAATGCGGCGGGAAAACACGTGGTGTGAGACGAAGATGAGGAAGAGGGCACCAATGCGTATTCTGTACTCCGTCGTGCATCCTTCCTCCGGCAATGGGTTGGCGGCCATCCATGCCCTGAATCCCAACCGGCTGCCAGCTTGCCGAAGCTGCAGAGCCACTGGGCCAGGGCTTCCAGCTCAACACCAACCAGGCACGCATGCGGCGCAGAGTTGATCACTCTGCGCCACCCCATCACATCACATCGCAAGCGTTGCATTGGTCCTAATTTGAGAGATTGTCTTGCGCGGGAGAGTGTCGGGTGGGATGATGTGGGGTCCTGGGGGTCACCGAGGATGGCTGCTCACAATCGCGGAACACGCGCGAATCGTCCCCGCGTTTCTCGCAACTCGACTCTCAGTTATTCGGTAATTTGACCACATTGGAAGTCCGGCTGTGTGTCCACAAGGCCGGTAGCGGGTCTCGGCCCTGAAGATTCGCTGTGGAAACCCGAAAACCCCTCGAAAGCCGCTCAATTTGGCGTGGGATCGCCATCACCCAAGTTCCAACCAACATCAGGAGGCGGGCTGTGTCATGTGGCCGCCACGCCGTCCAGCAATCTGGCTCAAAGGTCGAATCGGAGAGTTGGAAGGCACCTGGGAGAAAAGCCATTCTCCTGAGGCTCTTCCGGAAAGTAAATCGAACCACGTTCCCACGGTCACCAGCCGGTGGGGGCAGTGAGGCAACGAGCCAACGAGGGAACGAGGGAACGAGCCAACGGGGAACGAAGCAGCGACGCCGGCATCTGAAATGCACGTGCGCAGCCTCACAGGGGCCCTCCGCCTGGCACCTGCTGCTGATGCAGAGCAACCTTCTGTGCAGGGTTGCTTTCCGTCACGCTCAGTCTCTCGGGCGACAGCCGGGGATCTGAAATGCAACCCGGCCATCGAAGAATTAATATCGCACAGTTCTGGTGAAGAACCTGTCAGCCGCCGACGTCTGGCAATCAACAGAAATATATAAATAAAGCAAAAAAACCGGCTCCCGGGCCTCGTTTCGCGGGATGGGCTCCTTACAATCAGCCTTTATTGAAACGCTGAGCCCTCGCGGGAGACGACGGGGATGAGAAACGGCTGGGGCCGTTGACGACAATTCAGCCAGCTCACTGCAGAAAAAGTGACATCTAAATGGCGTCTCTCGGCCCCTGCATGCAAGCTGCAGCTGCAGGACACAGAGGCAATCAAGTTATTAATTTCACAGAAAACATGGCAACATGGACACTCTGACACATGGGTTGACCCGGAAGCATAGCCGGCTTTTGATCAACTGGGTTGCCCGGAGCCATCCGCGGTTTCAACTGAGCCGTTGCCTGGTTGAGGATTCCCATAACATTCATGCTTTCCGCACTCGTAACTCGTCTTACGACACAGTATGTAGACTCTTCTATTTTTGCACCCCATTCCGCTCAATCGGGACAGGCCCGATGATCAGCGCCGAGGTTGCAACTCCGATCTCCTTCTCAACGGCTGGGTGAAATCTATATTCGGATCTTACCTTTTGGACTGGAGGCGACCGTCTGCTAGTCCATCGTGCCGTTGTGCAGTCGTTGATTTCCTATCTCTTAATTTTCCATTGTTGGACTAGCTGGACGTACGAATAATAGTAGAGGGTATATACCCTGGCTTCAGACGAGTTACACACAGAATAAGTTTGTCTGGTGTTTAGTTTCGATCATGTTCCAGAATCCCATCCCGCCGAACTATATGATGCACACCAATGGAGGAGGAATAGTGCAGTCAGCTATTACATGACCTATCGGTTTCAGGATCCCGTCCATCTGCGAAACGTCAAAACGGCAGGGATTCGCAGCGTTCAACGGCTCGTGCTCATCCTGGTCTTCCCCGGATGCTTACTGCATTGCCGTCCATGTCGCCAACCGGGCCCTGGACCCTGTCCCCAGAGTTTGGGTCGGGAGGCCGCATTCAAGTTAAGACGACTGAAGCTTCAGCATGAGCCCACGGCGCTGGGTGCGGGTTCTTCCAAGCGCAGACCTCGGGGGGTTACTCTGCGTCCCGCATGCCCCTCAGACGTCCAAACCATCTTTAGCTTCAAGATGGCAAGGACTGCCCGGCCGGCCGTCGTGCTGCCCGTCGGCTTCCCGGTGGCCTTCAAGCCAGGGGGGAGGACTGCATTCGGTCAAACCAAACGCACACCACGCCCTACAGTCCGCGTCTCAAAAATCTCGACCAAACCGGCGCCGACAGCTTCCTGTAGCACCCAGCTGAAGGCCAGCCCTTGAAACTCCTTCCACTTCTTCGTCCTCCCCGGCATGACGCCCGTAAACTCACCCCGGATCTTCTTGGCCAGGGCAATCTTGCTATCGCCCACGACATGGCCATCCCACTTCTCGCGGAGATCTGATTCGGCCATCTCCCGGTACTGGTTCTTTCTCAGCAGGTCTGTGAGGTGCTCCAGCGCCGCCGATGCCAGCTTGAGAAACACCCCGCTCCCCGGAACCGCGATGCTGAACCCACCGAGCGACACTCCAGCTCCGGCTCCGGCCGGCCCCATCATACTCCTCACCCCGGTCCCCCCAGCCGCATGTAGCACACCCTCCCCGCCCGCGGCGGCAACCGACCCCGCGGCAGCCCGGGACACCGTCTCGAGGCTAATCAAGCCATACCTCTCCTCGGGCCGCGCAAACATCCCCCTCCCACCACCACCACCACCCTCATTCACCGCCGTCAAAAACCCCTCCCTAACCAGCGCATCCACCTCTTTCCACCCCAACCCCTCCCGCTCCGCCTCCCCCTCCATAATCCTCCCCCTCGCAGGATTCCCCCTCAACCACCTGCAAAACCCCTCCTTCACCCCCTCCCCCAACCCAGCACAACCCCTCACCAACCCCTCCAACGCTTCGGCAAGCACAAACAACTCCCCAGCCTTGTGTCCCACCAAAGTCGGAATCACCACCCGCCTCCCCAGCCCACGCCTCACCACCAGCCCCGCCATCACCTCCCTTTCCGCCGCCGCCGGCGACGCCGCGACCCCCGACGCGACCAGCAGCGTCTGGAAGTGCCCCGCCGAGACTAGGGGTGGCATGGCGGCGCGCGACTGGAGGACGGTGGCGACGCGGGCGGCGCCGAGGCCGGCGTTGTTGGGGGGGAGGGGGTCGAACATGGTGGTGAGGATTAGGTGGTGGATTTGGAGGGGGGTGAGGCGGCGGGATGTCGTCGTTGGGATTGGGAGGGATCCCGGGAGGAGAAGGGGGGCCGGGCCGGTGTCTGGGAGTTTTTCTTGGTTGGGGTGGTGGTTGTTGGGTTTGGATTTGGTGGTGGGGGTGCCTGGCTTTGTTCGGGCGAGCGAGGCTGTCCATGGTGATGAGGAGGAGCGTTTCGTCGTTGTTGAGGATCGTTTCTTGACGCGGGAGCCGCCGAGGATGGAGTGTAGCGTCATGATGATGATGATAGTTTTGATTCACGGGTTGTATGAGGGAGGCACCTGTCGTTTGGGCGCTTCACTGAGGCTCCGGGTATTTAGGTGACTGTGTCACGGGAGTACGGAAGGCGTCTCCCATCATCGGCAGGGCGTGGGCCAAGGCAGCCGCACCTTCATGCAAGGGCGCGGCCCCGAGAGTTGCCACCCGCTTGGTTGCACTTACACACAACCCTAACCCCTGCTCAGGAGACTGACAACACCCGTAGCGGTCGACAACGACCATGGCAACTGATACATTGACCCTGGTCTTGACAATGATAATGGCCATGAAAACGGCGACGGCGGCGAATTACTCTCGAGACTACTTCGGGATGGGTCCTACACAGGCTCCAGTTCCAAAGTACATACAGCTGTCTAGAGCCCGATGCACAGGCTCTGCTTTCTAGACGTTACTTGGAGAATGATACTACTTAGCACTACTTGCCAACAACTACTAGACATCGACATTTACACACAACCTGTCTCGTGTGAGACTATAATCCAACTTTAACCAATACCCGCTGAAAGCCAGACAACCGCCCTCCCAAAACCAAGCTATCCAACCTAACCCACTTTCACCCCCCACCCATCCAGCCACACTCAAACTATAAGAAAGCTCGTAATTACACTCATCCGCTCACTGGTCAACTTGAGCGAGATCCGCAACAACTCCTGCGCCACATCCGGCTCCTCCCGCTGCAGCCGCTTCCAGCGCTCCTCATCCATCCACCACACCACACAGTCCCGCTCGACCGCACACGTCGCGGTGCGGTTGGTCTCGGAAAAGAACGGCAGCTCGCCGCACGTGGTGCCCGCCACGATGCTCTCCAGCAGCCAACCCTGAGGCAGGTCGTACTCGGCGCGGAGGACGCCCGACTCGATCAGGTAGAACCCCTCGGCGCGCTCGCCGCGGCGGAACAGCACCGTGCCCGCGGCGTGCTCGGCCCGCTCAAAGTAGCGCGCCGCGCGGAACCAAAAGTCCTCGTTCTTGTCGCTCACGTCGCGGAAGATCTGCAGCATCAGCCGCAGCGGCGCCTTGAAGCTCTGCCACCGCGTCGACCGCTTCGCCTCCACCTGCCCCAGCGAGTTGCGCGCCGCCTCGCGGAGGTGGTCGCGCCGTGGCGATGAACCGAGCATGACAACGGCGGCTTGTTGTTGTTGGTCAGGAGTGGAAGAGGTGTTCTGGTTGGTGGGCACGTCGAGGTTGGCCGTCGAGGCCGTGTGTGTGCTGACCGAGTCTTCCTGGTTGACATATAATGTCTTGAGGAGTTCGTTTTCGCAATATTCGAGCGCCGAGTTGAGTTCGGGGAGGAGCTTGACGTCAATGCCATCCTCGCCGAGCCCGACGGCTCTCAGGTTGCGGCCCAGACCATGCTCCGGGTCCACGCCGCTGATGACAAGCTCGATACCCCTGCCGTCCAGGAGCCGGCTGATGGTATTAAACACCTCGGCAGCTGAGTAGTCGAGCCCCGTGACAAGCCAGAGGTCGAGTACCAAGAACTTGATCGGGTGCCTGTTAAACTCTTCGTCGGTAATGAGAGCCCTGATTCTGTCCTCCACGCCGACGATGGTCCCGAAGAATAGATAGCCCGAGAGCTTGATGATGTTGATCTGGCGACCGACTTGCCGGAGGTAGTGCTGTTGGGTCGGGTTCCTCCTGACGGTCGACCCGACCACGTCTCCCGAGTAGCTGGCCCGGACAGCCGAAACTCTTGAGGTCTGAAAAGTCAACGACATGAATGCCAATAGAATGCCCACCCCGATTCCGACAACGAAGTCGTAAGTTCCCATGACGAGTACTATCGCCATTACCGTGAAGTACTCAACCGGCTTCAGCTTCTTCCTCGGTTGCCACACAGCTTCCAAAAGGAGCTCAAAACCGAGGTCGAAGATCAGCACACCAACCATCATGACGGGGATGTAGCCGATTAGCGAAGGCCCAATCAGCATGACTATGAACGTGAATACTGCCAGCTCGATCCCCGCTAGCCGCGTGTTGCCTCCCGAGCGCATGAAGAATAAGCTGTTGGAATAGACGAGGTAGTTTTGGATGCTGCCTGCCATGCCAGAGATGAAGTTGGAGTACCCATGCAACTTGAGCTCATGGTCCAGGTTGGCGTGGTCCTCGCCTGTGTTAAGAGCCAGGGCCGGGACGTTGATGGGGACGTGCAGAATGCCGAAAAAGGTGAGGGCGAGCATTGCCGGGATACATTGTGCAATGGCGCCCCAGTGAACTTGGTTGAGTTCTGCAAAGCTTGTCAGCTACTGGATCTGGTCGCCATGTGGAATATAGGGGGGGGTTCTTACTGTAGAGTGTGTAAAAATACCACCAAGGCTCTCCTGCAGGCGGGCCCTCGAATATCCAACCGCCGTCCCTCAAATTGTCCGCGTTCAGCACGCTCAACGCAGCAGCCAACGCGTAGAATGCTGCGGGGATGGCGAGGATGTATAAAGGAAGGAAGTATTTGGACGTGATCTTGGACTGCCCGTAGAACAGTATGACGGCCAGCGTAAGGGGGATAATCCAAAGGGGAACTGTGTCGGCCTGCATCAGGTGCTTGAGGGTGTCCAGGTCATAGTTGAGACTCCCGTCCATCCGCGCCGTCACCTCGAATCCCGTGGCAACCAGGAACCAGCCGACACCCCCGATACAACCGATCAAGATGTGCCGGGGGATAAAGCCGACGAGATAGCCAAATTTGAATTTGCCCATCAGGTAGAAGACGGAGCCTGTGAGCATCGAGCTTAGCGCGTACGACGTGATGGTCGTGGCGATGACGGCGTCGGGCTTGTCCTCCCCGACAATGTCGGTGATGGTGGCGGCCATGTTGTGAAAGAAGGGTACAACTTCGATCTACCTAGTGTCAGATAATATCGTAGGTTTCAGGGGTATTCAGTTTGGCAAACACTCACCAATTCGGAGCCAACCCCGCCCTTGAATATACTCCCCGTCGAGAACGTCAACTGTGAGATGATACAGCTGACGTAAAACATGGATATCCCGGCGGACCCCAAGCTCGCAAAAATCGGGCTTCCTAGGGGAAACAAAATCATACCTAGAACCCGTTTAGCATCTCGGCGAACAATTCGAAGACCACGAATGCTCACCGTATGACAATGCATCGAGAATGTTCAGCAGCAGCCCGACAACGACGGCCGGGAGGCAAGCTACAGGGGCGACGACCGCGTTCTGCCAGAGTGCGCGACGATCCCAGCGCTTCGGGTTGCCGATTATGAGAAGGATGCTGGCCGCCCGCCCTCCGGTTTTCCGCATAGCAATGGCTGTCCGCCCGAACCACTTCCCCCGCCTCAGGCGCTTTTGGCCTTCCAAGTCCGCGCTCTGCCCGTTCTCCTGGCTGATTCCATAACCCCCACCCTGGCTTTCCCGCGATCTGGCGGCTAGCAATGGTGCTGCCTCGCCGGCATCTTCGGCACCCGACGAAGGCCGTGGCTCAGTAGTCGGCACCTTTGCCGGCGTGGCATGGTCCTCCTCGTCGCTCTCCCTAGATAAAATGCCATCCTCGTACCCTTGGGAATCCTTCGGCGCGTAGAGATAGCTCTTATCGGGCGGGGATCTCCTGAGCATGGTGGTGAGCATCGATGGACCCGCAGCCGCAGGCTCTTCTCCAGTCTCTACCGGCGAGGGCGGCTCTGACACCTCGGGTATCGTCTCGGACGGTTTCGCAGCGCCAGGCTCGGGGCCGGGCTGCTCGGCGTTTTGTCGCGCTGTGTGGGAGGAGGCAGACCGTGCTCGGCGAAGAAAGGTAGGGTCTCGGCCGTCCTTGTTGTCGGAGAGGAAGTAGTTGGCCAATTCGGCAGTCTCCTCGCGGACGAAGCGGGCTGACTGTGCGCTGTCGAGGGGTGCTTGTTGGGCAACCTAGTTAGACCAAAGGGTGCATAGCACGCAACAGATACATCGAGGAAACTCACCGAGATGGCCCCTGAAGGAGCCGTGGATAAACGACCTTATGGGCTCGCGGTGGGCGACGGAGCCCACGGAGGAGGAAAGCTGTTTCGCATCGTTGCTGGGGTCTTGGGAGAACTGTGGGGGGCTTGAAGCGGCAGGCTGTTCTTCTTCGTGTGAAGCCTGAGAGGAGGCCGAAGAACGCCTCCTTCCCCAGGAGGAATAACCGAGAGCTGGCGACGACATGGTGTCGGAGACTGGAGAGGCGACGCCTTCTTCAAGTTACAGTCGCTAGCGGACCATGCGCATCGTGGTTCCACAGAAGGAAAACGACACAGATCCCTGGGATGACGCGCAATCCAGACCTTGGGGGGGCGCGGGAAGAGCAGCGGGGGGTCAACGACGAGTCGCAAGGCAGCTGTGCAGTTAGTTAGGCGACATAAAGGTAAGTAGGAGGACGAAAGCACGGACAAGACGAACGCTAGGTACCGTGGGTTTAATTGAGCCGCATATCAGACAGCGGGGCGAACAGAGCACCAAATACTACTAGTAAGAGAAACAGCTCTGGTTACCATGTGAAGGCGAAGGAAGATAAGCGGCGCGAGGAACCATGATAATTTCCTGTTGGTGGCCCCACCCACGTAGTAGGTAGCATCGGCGATATGGACAAACTGCCCATACGTAACTTTCAATTCACATCTTATCCAGACCAGCCCAGTGGCCTGCTATCCCACTGCCTGGCAATATTGAGGCACTTGACGGTCTGGAACGTTTGGAAATGTTGGAGCAGATGCAGGTTTGGTGGGGCAGAAGATCGAAAGGTGGGAGTGTGATGATGCAATGACAGTGCGAATTGACTTTCAGCGTTAGTGTCCAAAGGTTCCCGACGAAACTGGAAGCGCTTCAATCGTCTGAACCAGGTCCCTGATTACAAAACTGTTGGTAGCATAAACCTATCTTTATACTTTCTAGAGACACCAAGAGTAAGTTTGAGTTGTTAATCAGATTTGTACTCTAGTATCGTCGAGTTCCTCCATGGCCTGGTTCTCGTCGGCACAGCAAGGTCCACTGTACCGATTACAACGTCGCCCCGAGGTCGCCTCGCAATTGGCAATATATTTCCTGGCCATGTGAGCTGCAGGGCTTCAACCCATGTTCGTGCATCTCCGTGTCCGCTCCTCGCGGAACACAGAGCCAGCCGCTGACGGCGCTTGGCATGCGTGTATCTGTCTGAATCACCACGGATAGAGTCCATGATCATTAATTGCCCTTCCCTTTCCGGCAATCGACGCAAAGACGCCTTGTGCCGTCATTGTCGTGTGAACTTCCATCAGCTTCCTTCTGGATGCTCATTTGCCTTCGACCTTGACACAATGCTTGGATGACTGCTGGGCGTCATTCCATATATCTGCTGCACCTCCGGCCGGGTCCCTTTACTTGTCGAGGTTTATCAGAGCTCTGGCGTGGAGTTTTGGGCACGCAGCGACCCGGCGGTAGCGCAGAGTTTTCAAGTAACAGGACTTCATCCGAGCTTCTGGAGATAGCCCTGCGCAATCAGGCGTTCCACGTCTCCTTGCCGGACATAAAATTGACTGTTCTTGGTCAAGTTGATAGCCCTGTGACCTGGATTAGCGCTGTCTCCTATAGATGGATAACCCGCGGAGAGCAATTGCCTACCCATATTCGGTCTGAATCTCGCCCGCGTCTTTGAGCACGCGCACGTCGATAAACAAATCCCGTGGGGGCTCGAGGCTCCCAGTCAGGTCAATGTCTGTCCACTGCCCCTTGTAGGCGGCCAACAGGTCTCCATACTGTCGGAAATAATCCTCTTCCTGCGGACTCAGACTGCTGCTCGCCCCGGCATCTGCCGCAGGCGCACCGTTAGCGCCGCCTGCTTGGTGTCCGGCAAGGTCGAGAACATCGGATCCGCTCCAGACGAGCTCCGCCAGTTTGTCCGTACGCGTCCGATGGTAGGCAAGAAGGCAGCGCTTGTTCCTACGCATGGACAGGTGGTTGACCAGCAGGGTGCACGCCGTGGCCTGGTCTGCTGACGGGTCGAATGACCCTTGGAAGGGCTCGAGCAAGCTCGCAACGTCCTTGTCTAAATCGCGCACCTCGCGAGTGACGCCACGGACAAGCTCGGTCTGATATGGTGGCAGATGCGCCAAGTTCTGTGTCCGTTTGGCGTGTTGGACCTTGGGTCAAATGTCAGTCAGTCGCCGGGGATGAGGGGGCGTTGGGACCTCAATAATACACACCAGCTTATTCCCCAAATCTCCGTACATAGGCATTTTGGTAACGAGCCTTTTGTAATGCCGATTTATATGTTGGCTTGTTGGGTGTTGGGATCAGCTTCTGTTTGAGGGGCATGGGTGAAGTCGCCGCGCGTTGGGTTGTCCAGTCGCGTGAGGTTAATCGAGCGGCGCGAGTGTCCCCACTTCTTCCTGCAACTCGAGGCTCTTGATATTTGCTTGCCCATTTGTCTCGACCATGATGAGCTTGGTTCCAGCAGCCTACAAACACTGGCTACATCGATTACAGGCCACAACAACTGTCCCAGAGGTGCTTTTTGACTTTGATTATATATTTTATTGAACACTTCTCCAGCATAGGAAAGACAAGACTATGACTGAAACCTTACTACCGCGGACTCCGATTACCCAGGGCCGCAGCAGACGAGCTTCTCAATCGACCAGCCTTCCAAGGCCTTGCTTGATCTCACCGGTTCCGCAGAACACGAGCCACAAGCGCACGCAACCTGGTTTTGTGTCTTGTGCACATCACCAATCACGGCTACGCTAGGCCCAATGAAACGCGACTTCAGGGACAACCACTGCAGATACTCGGCATCTATGAGGCTTTGGACAAGTTAGCGGAGAGCTCCACAAGATTGTCCAATTAAGCTCATGGCTAGGGGTGTAAAATCAGAGACGCATGTCAATGCTGGGTTGTGTCGTCATCTGCAGTTCTTGAGGCTGCTTGGTAACACGGACCAATATAGATCATCAGGAGAAACAGGAACAGAGATGGGGATGATGCGACATCCAAGAAATGTAAAAGTACGTACCATCCTAGGACAAGCTGTTGTTGGCGATTATTGACAGGGCCTCAAGGGAACAAAAAACCCACTGCTGCCGAGCACCTGCAGTCGCGGGAACTTGAAATCGTTCCGCAAGATGCGAGTGTGGTGGGAGAAGGCAAGAGGAAAAGAATTTGAGGATGCCTTTAAAAAGTCAACAAAAGTGCAGGGATGCAGGCCCGCTCGAGGCCCGCTCTTGCGGATGGAGCTCCGATAAGATAAAGAAATTAAGCGGGTCTCCAATGGAAACTGCGAGAGCTTTCGTCACAGCTTCCAGCACCCGGAGGCATCGTATGGCCGCTTCTAGATCGCCACAATCTTCAGGTCTTCGGTTCAGATTACAGGTGTGAAATGCACCCCTATATAATCGACGGACGTCCGTCGATGTGACCAAGTTCTGTATTATTTGTGTAGATCGGATTCTGTAAAATATGCAAGCAAGAGTGCAGCTTGTATCAACGGCCTCTCGGCGGCTCGGAGCTGCTTCGAGAGCCGCCTTGCGACAAGGCCAGTTCCCCCGAACCGTCGCGGCCACTCCACGGATAACCACCCTGACCGATTCGTTACACGTCCTTCCGACCGTCGCAGCGCGCGCATATTCCAATGGCAGGCCACATCCGCCTGGCGGCACCCACCGCATGAACCTCGGAGGTGAACCAGAGAAGCCGGCTCTTGAGCAATATGGAGTCGACTTGACAGCGAGGGCGAAAGCCGGCAAGCTGGACCCCGTCATTGGCAGGTCGGCCGAGATCCAACGCACGATTCAAATCCTCTCCCGCCGGACGAAAAACAACCCCGTCCTCATCGGAAGCGCCGGTGTTGGCAAGACGGCTGTGCTCGAAGGGCTGGCTTTGGAAATCGTACGGGGCGCCGTTCCGGAGAGCATCAAGAACAAGAGGGTTATCTCCTTGGACCTTGGCTCTCTCATCGCCGGCGCGAAATTTAGAGGCGATTTTGAGGAGCGGCTGAAGAAGGTGCTGACCGAGGTCGAACAAGCGAACGGCGAGGTCATCCTCTTCATCGATGAACTCCATACCCTCCTTGGGCTTGGGAAAACGGAGGGTTCCATCGATGCATCCAACCTCCTCAAGCCTGCCCTCTCGCGAGGTGAACTCCAATGCTGCGGCGCCACAACTCTCGCCGAATACCGCCTGATCGAAAAGGACGTCGCACTGGCCCGAAGATTCCAGCCCATTCTCGTGAGCGAGCCAAATGTGCAAGACACGATCAGCATCCTCCGCGGTATCAAGGACAAGTATGAGGTCCACCACGGTGTCCGCATTACCGACGGGGCTCTGGTTGCCGCCGCGACCTATTCGAATCGCTACATCACCGACCGCTTCCTCCCCGACAAAGCAATCGATCTGATGGACGAAGCCGCCAGCTCGCTGAGACTGCAACAAGAGAGCAAACCCGAGGACATTCTGCGCCTCGATCAGAGGATCATGACCATCCAGATCGAACTCGAGAGTCTGCGGAAAGAGAAGGACGTTGCGAGCAAGGAGCGTCGGGAGAAGCTCGAGGCAGACCTAAAGAAGTGCCAGGAAGAGGCGCAGATTTTGACAGACAAGTGGGAGAAGGAAAAGGCCGAAATCGATGCCATCAAGCAGACCCAAGCCGAGCTCGACAAAGCCCGGATTGAGTTGGAGCAAGCGCAGAGAGAGGGCAACTTTGCAAAGGCGTCCGAGATGAGGTTCGGCGTAATACCCAACCTCGAGCGAAAGCTGCCCAAAGACGGCGAGAAGCCCGAAGGCGAGGGCACTTTGATCCATGACTCGGTCACAGCCGACGATATCGGCAATGTGGTCTCAAGAATCACTGGAATTCCGATATCGAAGCTGACGAGCGGGCACACAGAGAGGCTCATCCACATGGAGGATATCCTGCGGGAGTCTGTCCGCGGCCAAGACGAGGCTCTCAAGGCCGTCGCTGATGCGGTTCGCATGCAGAGGGCTGGCCTCAGCGGCGAGAACCGACCACTCGCGTCCTTCTTTTTCCTCGGGCCGACGGGTGTCGGCAAGACGGAGCTTTGCAAAAAGCTTGCCAGTTTCCTGTTTTCGACCGACTCCGCCGTTGTCCGTTTCGACATGAGCGAGTTCCAGGAGAAACACACCATTTCCCGCCTCATCGGCGCCCCCTCGGGCTACGTGGGCTACGAAGACGCAGGCCAACTGACCGAGGCCGTCCGGCGGAAACCCTACGCAGTGCTCCTCTTCGACGAGTTCGAGAAGGCGCATCGCGATATCTCAGCCTTGCTGCTCCAAGTCCTGGACGAAGGCTATCTAACCGACGCCCAAGGACACAAGGTCGACTTCAAGAACACCATCATCGTCCTGACATCAAACCTCGGCGCCGATATCCTCGTGGGCGCCGACCCGATCCACCCCTACAAGGAAACCAAGGACGGCGACATCCACCCGACCATCAAGCGGGCCGTCATGGACGTCGTCGCCTCGCAGTATCCCCCCGAGTTCCTCAACCGGATCGACTCCTTCATCGTCTTCAAGCGGCTGTCGCTGCAGGCGCTGCGGGACATTGTCGACATCCGGCTCCGCGAGCTCCAGGAGCGGCTGGACGACCGCCGCATCACGCTGGCGGTCCCCGACGACGTGCGCCAGTGGCTCGCCGAGCGGGGCTACGACCCCAAGTTTGGCGCCCGCCCGCTCAACCGGCTGATCACGACCGAGATTGGCAACGGGCTGGCGGACAAGATCATCCGGGGCACCATCAAGACGGGAGACCGCGCGGTTGTGGCCATGAAGGCGGACAAGAGCGGCCTGACGATCCGGAACCAACAACATGGTGCTGAGCAGGAAGTTTGAGGTAGCTGAGGTCCAATCTCAGCACCAAGGTCGACAACTGGTGGTTTGATCATTGATGATGTATTCGTCTACTGCATGTATGGGGGGGACCAGTGTATTATTGTATGTATGTACCAAATCACCGCTTCGTCAAGAAAGAGGAAAGGAATTCAGAGTCGGGAAAAAGAGATCGGGCATTCCAGGGGCGTTTCACCAGCAGAGCCATATGATTTTTTTCGGGTTGTTGTATAGCATTAAATTGAACAAAGTAAATACATGTCAGACCCCCTTATACTGGCGTGAGCCGGTCTTGGGGTGATGTTGAAAACAGCAGTCTTTGTTGGCGACTCTTCCCCTCCCACCAATGGAGGGAGCATCCTGGGGAATACAATGCGCCTTGCCAGATCCCGACTTGAATAGGTAGGACAAACAAACCGCCCACAGCGTAAAACATTCCCGCTTCCAAGGCCGGGCTACACGGCCCCTCGAATATGTAAAAGACTAAACGGAAACAGTACCTAACTTGAAACCCGCCCTGATATGAGACCTCTCGCTGGTCGGCTGCTCGTTTCGGAACTGTGTATTGCATGCGTTTGGTTTGGGGGAGATGTTGTTGTAGTCGTCTTGACACAAGCAAAACCGGACAGGCCCAAGACAAGACACTCAACCGAAGAAAGCATCGAGAACCCAAAGGTCGAGAAAAGGCAGAAACCGAGAATTCGACATTGATAATTACCAGTTGTGTTTACAGGCCTCACTCCTTTCCCTCTCCAAACACACACAGACACACACACACACACACACACACAAACACACCCCCGTTCCTTGCTTTCTCCCCCAAGGAGACCCCAACATTCCTTCCTCTCCTCCAGCCCTCCCCAGCACGACAGACACAACAGGAACCACCAAGGTCGGTCTCGGGGGTCGAGGAAAGCAGTGTCAAAAAAACTGTTGTCTCCCCTGACGAATGTATCAAATTGTACATGATCCCAACCCAGTGCGCCCCTCTCCGTCTTTCCGAACCAGTGACCAGAGTTCAGAATGAGTGTCGGCCACCCTCCTTGCTTTCATCTTCTCATCATAAGCGGCGTTTCACGATGCAGGCACCAACCGCAAAAAGGTTTTCATGGGGCTAGTCGACTGATTTGCCTAACGGGTATCTGGTGGAACACAATCGAGCCATGCTTGGCCGAGGGGCGAGGAGAACCGGTCCCCCATGTTCCGATGTCGCTTTAGTTGTTCTTCTTGATTTCCGTGGCAAGCCAGTCGAGACCCTCGAACAGACCGTCACCCGAGGTGGCGCAGGTGGATTGGATGTACTGCGGCACAGTTAGTATTTGCAGGGTTGTACAAAGAACAGGGGAGGGAAAAAAAAGGTTATCGTACCCAGGTGCGTTGCCGCAGGCTGTGGAGACCAAGCTTGTCTGTGATTTCCGCAACGCTCATGGCGTTCTGGGATAGTATGTTAGCAGCCGACGTTGGAAATCGCAAAAAAGGCAGCTACTCACCGGCAGATCCTGCTTGTTGGCGAAAACCAGGAGAAGGGCGTCCCTCAGCTCGTCCTCATTGAGCATGCGCTGCAGTTCCTCGCGGGCCTCGGGGACACGGTCACGATCGTTGCTGTCGACCACGAAGATGATGCCCTGGGTGTTCTGGAAGTAGTGTCTCCACAGAGGACGGATCTTGTCCTGGCCACCAACATCCCACACGGTGAACTGGATGTTGCGGTACTCGACAGTCTCGACGTTGAAACCTTGAAGCTGAAGCGTCAGTTGTTTGCCCAATCGCGTCTGACACACAAAGGCGAGGCGCCGGTTTCTCGACGCCCGCTGACAAGGGGCCGCGTACCGATGGTCGGGATGGTGGTGACGACCTCGCCCAACTTGAGCTTGTACAGAATGGTGGTTTTTCCGGCCGCATCAAGACCAACCATCAGAATGCGCATCTCCTTCTGCTTCATAAGCAGGGAGAGCCAGCTCCACATCTTGGATCCTCCTATGCCCATATTGGCGGTGTTGAGAGGCGAAACGGAAAGCGGTTTAGGGGGTGATGGATCTGTTGAGAATCGAATGTAAGCAGGTGAGCAATGACGCTGGGCGCAAAACGTCGAGAGAATGATCCGGTCGTTTCTCGGGAGGACGCGGTTGCTGCGACACAACAAAGGAGCCGCGGTCGGGGGTGATGGTTTAAAAGCTGATTGCTGACGGGGCTGGCGTGATCTGATCTAAGGACAGATATGCACAGCGCGTTCGACAGGGAAAGGCTCCAGGCAGCCCAGGTTGCCAGCAACGAAAACAACAGGAGGTGGCCAGCGGCCAGTGTAGTGGCGGAACGGATTGGACAGCAGCACGGTTTTGGCTGGGGTCCTGGGCCGCGCAAGACTTGGTGGATTGGGGGTCTTTCAGGGAGTCAAGAGAGCAGGCGGCAGGCCGAGGCAGAAAGCCGAAGCCGCAATCCACGGTCGCGGAGTCCGGTCGACAGAGAAAGCGACTTACTATTCGGGGGTTGTTCTCAAAACCCGGGTGAGATGGCGACGCTGTGAATTACCGTCGAGATGGGTGCTGGGCAATGATGTTATGATGGCGGTGTGGAAGGAAAGTCCTTTGGGGGAGACAGATTGGATTTTGAAAGTTGTTCTCGGGCTGACCCAGGCCAGGGAAGGCAGTCACTGGACTGGGGGGGGCGCTGGGGCGGTTCCCTCCAAGCAGGCATGCATGCCGAGGACCGTGCACTTACTAAACGAAACGTTCAGGTACCTCAAAGACACCTTATCTGCAGCCTCTCAGGTAGGCGTTGAACCTGCGCGCCACCCGCCGCCACCCGTACCTGGCTTGTACTGGGATGCCTGGAACAACATTGGACCGTGGCACCTCCTCGTTTTCACAAGCTGTGCAGGTTGGCCCACCCGCCCGCACTGTCTCGCTGCAGTTGGCAACAGCACACAGCCAGTCTCGGCCAGTGAATGGCATCCCTGAACCGCGCCCAGCCTCACGCAGCACCAAAAATCGCCAAGGTGTCCTTGAATCCTTGAAGCAGCGTCCCGAAAAGGAACTGCATGCACGCACCGCCCGAAAACACCACATCTCAACTCACCCAGCCCACGCGCGGCCACTGCACACGACGACTATCAGGCACCATGTTTTTTCAAACCGCAGCAAAGCTGCTGCTCTCGGCCAGCTTGCTGCTGGGCTCAGCAGTGGCCCACAACATCCAGCTCCCGGCGCATGGGCGCGAATGCTTCCACGAGTCGCTGCACAAGGGCGACAAGATGACGGTGACCTTCCAGGTCGGCGACCGGGAGTTTGGCAGTGCCGGCAATCTCGACGTTGATTTCTGGGTACGATTATGGACTAGCAGATGATCGGGGGGACGATGTGATGGATGATTTTAGTTGGGGCTTTGGCTAAGCTAACACGCGCTCCCCCTTTCAGATCACCGGCCCGATGGGCCAGTACGAGGCCAACGACAAATCCGTCTCCAACGGCGACTTCTCGTTCGACGCCAAGCACGACGGCAAGTACGTCTACTGCTTCGGCAACGAGCACTGGGGCGCCTCCTCCAAGGAGGTCTCGTTCAACGTGCACGGCATCGTGTACGTGTCCGAGGCGGACACGCCGCAGGACCCGCTAGAGGTCGAGGTGCGCAAGCTGTCGGAGCTGCTGGAGCTGGTCAAGGACGAGCAGAGCTACATCGTCGTGCGGGAGCGCACCCACCGCAACACGGCCGAGAGCACCAACAGCCGAGTCAAGTGGTGGAACCTGTTTGTGATTGGCGTTGTCGTTGGCGAGAGCGTGTTCCAGGTCTGGTGGCTGCGGAGATTCTTTGAGGTATGCTGAGTTCTCTTTTTTCCCGAGGAAATGAGCAATGTGGCTGACATGATTGCGGTGGATTAGGTCAAGCGGGTGGTTTAAATCGATGATTCCCCTACTGTTTATATGCATTCCCTATGCAAGGTGATATCAGCGTTTGGCGCAAGATCGGGGGGCTCGGAGGACGAAAATGGCAAGGGGTTGTTTCTGTTTGGCGCTTGGATGAAGCATGTCCCATATCCCATGTACCTGTCTGTACCATCAAATACCTCCATGGCAATGGCACGATCCTCGGACGGCCATGACGATAATATGATCATATACGATTTTGCACTCCCGGAGACAACGGAGTTCAGACTGTACATCCACGCGGCTCAGGTTTTTACACACAAAAATGCCTCGTCTCTTCGTCTTGTACATACATAGCTACATGACCATCACCCCATGTCATCAATATGTTGCCCTATAATAATCATGCCGTACCCAAGTAGTATATAACCCAAAACGCCGAGCCAAAGCCAAAGAAAGCCAAAAAGCAGAAACAGCAAACAAAACTTTAAGCAGCCGGATCCGACACGGTCTCAACAGCAGCATCCACCCCCTGTCTCTCCACAGGCAAGTCGACCTCCTTGACAGGATGCAACAGCATCGGCGGCAGACACATCCTCCCCTCGCCGCCGCGCATGGTGCCGACGGACCCGTCGTCGGCGCTCTCATCCACCATGGTCTCAAACTCCTCCCCGCCATCATTATTGACGCGCAGGCCCATCCAGCGCTTATACAGGTTCCCCGAAAAACCCGCATTATAAAACCACGTCAGCCCCCGCAAGTTGTGCTCGCGGTCGCCAAACACAGACGTGCGCGCGCCGCCGGAGGCGCCGTTGCGGCCCCCGTTCAGGGTCCGGCCCATGTACTCGGGCGGCCAGGCGCGGTCGACAAAGACGGGGTGGGGCGCAAAGACGGCCTTGAGGCCGTGGTGCAGCGCGACCGTCGCCGGCCACATCTCGGGGAAGGCGTGGTGCTTCTTGAAGGCCGTCTCGCGGTGCATGGCGAGCAGCAGGCGGCGCGACATGCGCGACGCCGTGATGATTTGCGCGCGCCGCGGCGGCTTGCCGATCATGACGACGCCGTCGCCATCGCCCGTCTTCTCGGTGTACCCCGTAATGTCGTCGGCCAGCTTCCAGCTGGTGCCGTCCGGGTCGAAGATGGGCGACAGCGTGAGCAGGTCGGCCTCCTCGCCCACGCCCCACGTGTACTTGTCGCGCTCGTACGTGGTGGGCGGCGTCGGGTCGGCCGCGTGCTCGAACCAGTCGCTTTCCGAGTGCGGCCGGAGAGGGCCCCAGACGGTTTGCTCGCCGCTGCGCGAGGTTTGGGGGGTTTTGGTATTGCTATTGTCGGAGCCGTGTTTGGCGCCCGGGACGGTGTTCCAGAGGTTGTCGGCGCCGACGGTGCCGTGCTCGGTTTGCACGCGCGCCATCTGCTTGAAGTCTTCCCAGCTGCCGTGGACGTGGGGCATGTAGAAGCGCGCGTTGCGCTCCCAGAGGCCCTTGCGCGGCTGGTCCTTGGCCCAGAGCTCCATCTTGGAGAGCAGGTCGTGGTAGTGGCCCGTGTAGCGGATGTCCATCTCCCACTGCCAAAAGTGCTCGTACTCCGGGTGGTTGTAGGCAAAGTGCTGCATGGCCATCTGTAGGCCGCGGTACGAGCCGTGCACGGGAAGGTCTGGCCCCCTGGTCCAGAGGTCGTGCAGGCCCTGGTAGACGGCGAGCATCTGGGTTTCAGACCAAAGGGTGGCCAGGCCCCGGAACTCCTCGGGGACAGTCTCGTTGATCCGGTTGCGGTATGCGTCGTCGTCGGCCCAGACGGGGTTTCTGCCGTCGTTTCGCACCTGCACCAGAAGATGGATGTCGTAGCGACCGCCGGAAGTGAGCGACAACTCCGAGATTAGGGCTCTGAGGTTGAGAATGTCCTCCTCTCTCCAGACATACTCATCCCAGCATCGAAGGACAACGGCCGTTCTAGCTAGGTCGCCCTGGTGTTTCTCGCCAGCAGGCTGAGCTTCTTCACCGGCAGCCTGGGTCTTCTCGGTCGAGTCACGCGCCGCCAGTTTGGAATCCTCGAGGCCATCATTGATGTAAAAGCCGCGCGGGGGAGCATCACGCACAGCCAGCGGCTTGTACCGGTCAGCATTGGCCTTGTAGCACTGCCGTTGAGCAGCCGCCCAATCGACATTACGCCAGTCAACCTGCTTGGTCGATCCCCAGACAGCTTCGGCGCCCTCTCGATCGCCATGCTCCCCAGCACCGAGGCCGCCGGCCTGGATAGAATAGCCGTAGCCGTAAGGTCCATATCTTCCGTGGCGGTCAAAGCAGATGTCTTCGGGGAGCGAGAGCAGCTCGTAAGAGCCGAGGATGTTGTCCGGGAACCCGTTGGGCCGCCCTTCCAGATAGCGGATCGACGGGGCCTTGAGGGTGTTTTGGCTGTCTAAGAAGCACTCGTGGATCCCATCGGCAGACTTTGGAATGCCAGCCGCCGGGTAGTCGATGAAAGCCTTGCTCGGGGGCGCTTGCTTGGCCTCGGTGGCCAGCTGCTCAGCTTCCCTCCTTTCTGACTCTTGTTGCTCCTGCTGTTGCTGTGCTGGTTGGCTGGCATTGTAGGGCCCCTCCTCGGCGAGCCGCGGATACTGCGGCGTGTTGCCAGCCAAGGGAATGACAGACTTGACACCGCCGTAGTACCTTGTGAGGAAGTCAAACTGCTCCCACGGTGGCGGGTCCACGGGCTTCGGTTTAATCTTGCCCTCTGCTATCCTCCTGTTCTCGACCTGGCTGGCGCGGACCAGCACGAAGATGAAGATGATGATGGTTGAGATCATGCCGATGCAGAGATACCGGATGACCTTGTTGGGCAACCTGTAGAGATATCTCCTGACAGGCGTCCGCCGCGCGGCAACCACAGGCCGCCTCTTGGGGAGCATGAGCGCCGCGGCAGACGAGACAGACGAGGATGTCCGCCGCGAGCTGCCTGCGCTGGAGGTTGAAGAGTCGGTGATGTCGCCATCATCGGATTCGTCTGACGAGTCGTCGGCGTCGGAATAGCGCTCCTTAGTTGGCGAGCGCGGCGCGCGGGGTGTGCGTGCCCTGGACGAGGACAGGTCTTTGTAGAGTGGCAGCTTGGGTGCCTTTGCCTCCCGAGATCGGAAGGGGTTGAAGGGGAGGATCCCCATTTTCACTGGCAGCAAAGTATGTTAACCGACGTTTATGACGAGATGGTTGTGTATGTCTTACCCGTGCCCACAGACAGACGGTGGGATAGCCGCAGAAGTGTGTCTTTGGGATTTGGGATTGTGTCGATGTCAGTGCGACAGCTCCCAGTGCGTGTGCTGCGAGCGTGTCAACCAAAATTAATTATGGATGGGTCATGGGGAGATTCTGCAGCCCGGGAATGCAGAATGGTCTCGGGTAGCAAGAGACTCGGTCCTGATTCCAAACACAGGCGAGCGCATCCTCGTCCCCGCTGATTGGCCGTTTTGGGCGTCTTTGTCGACATGCAAGGATAGTTAGGCTGTTGCCCAGCAACCAGCTCCTTCGTGGGGGAGTGTGGGGCACTTCGCTTCGACGTCTCTGCGCCCTGCTGAGGGTCGAGTTGAAGTGGGGCTGTTCAACGACCTGTCACACCCAAAACAAGACATGACGTTGCTGTCTTCGTCCCCGCACAGTGAGCGTTGAATCCTCAGAAATTCACTTTTCTGTCGGCCAATATCAGCCCCTACTTCCAGTCAGCAACCGAGAGCCGTCCACGGATCGGCTGCAGTCGTTGGCTTCCTGGACTCGGGCCATCCGATACATCCACGAATCGGGCTGCTTTCGCTCAGGCTCTCTGCGATGCTGCATCAGAAGGATCAGATGACCAACCCATCACAGCAAGGCCTTTTTTATGCCGCTGAGTCGGATGGCTTGGATTGGATGGCGAGACTGGCTCAGTCTGGCTGCTTCCCCATTGATCATCGATGCCAATCTGCGGGGAACAGGCGGCTAGAATGGTCGGTTCGTCTTACATGCTGTCGAGACTGTGGAGGCGGTGCTTACTCCGTGACTCCTTCTTTCCACGTCCACGGCACACACCCTGGGATGTCAGTCAACGTCTCCTGTCTTCCCAGCCTGTGAACCGCAAACCGCCCGCAACACAGCACGTGGCCAGTTGGTCCAGTCACCATCGCAACTTATACGGGTTCATTACCCGACGCTACGTGGATGGAACGCTCCCAATTCTTTGGCCTGCCTTGTGGACCTGCTGAACGCATTGTGACCGCATCACATACTAGACTACGGTATGTAGCCAGACCAATGCTCGCTCGGCCGTTGCTCCTCCACTCCCGACATTGGCGGATCGGTATCATGCATCTGTGCGTGGCAAACCCAGAGTGGTGATCGTCGTCGTGGTCCGCGAATAGCAAGCCGGATATGCGGTGACCATGGGGCTGCTCCAATTCCTCTCTCGTCTTTGGCCCGGCTTGGTCTCTCGCAGCTTGTCGTGTTACGGCCATTCGTCGTTTGCACTGTATCCGCCGTTCAGTCCCTCTCCTGCGGTCTAGCCCGAGGGGAGGGTTTGCAAGAATCCTACTGACCCTGTTCCATCTATTTATACCGTGCAACGCCTGCGCCGCTTCACCAGAAGATGTGGTGGTGCCCCAGTGTTCAATGACTGATACCGTGACCTGCGCCGGTTATATCCAACAACTTCCTCACCTCCATAGAAGCATCAGTCGAGGGAGGTTCCAGCTCCAGGTTGCTCCAGCCACCGTCCACACATAAACACCATACCACATGATCAGGATCAACACCATCAACAACACCAACGACAATGCCTCTCACCGTGACCACCGAGTCCCAAAAGGCACCGCCTTTGGATGAGAAGAACCCGGTGGCCCTCAACCTGGTGATCCGCCAGGACCCCTTCTACATCACCCTGGACGCCTCGGCCCTGCTCGCCGTCTCCGTCTTACTCGTGCTCGGCATGCGTATGTCAAACTCGTGCCCTTTCTTCCCCCTTATGGCTGTCTCGGGAGCAGAATGCTGTCTCGGGAGCCGTTGCGCTCCCAAAACGGCTACTGTGCTCCCGAACTGCTCCCGAGACACCCCAAAAAGATATTATTTGACTGATATTGTTGGTTAGACTTCATCGACCGGCCCGTGCTCGAGTTCCTGATCCTCCTCGTCCCCACCACCCTCCTGATCCACAACGACTACCTCAACTTCCTCAAGCTCGGCCCCGGCGGGACACCACCCACCCCCTCGGGCTACGCCCGCCTGACCTGGTACCGCCTCTTCACCCTGCGCGACCCCTTCCGCGCGCCCCCGCGGGACCCAAGCCAGCAACCACCCACCGGCATCCTGTCCGACCTCCCCTACCGACCAGGCCCGCGGCCCATCGTCGCCGGCCTGGCCCCGCAGCGCCAACTAAACCAGCACGGCAGCCAGCGCGCCTCCGACCGCCTGCAACACGCCCTCGAAGCCCTCAGCGCGCGCCACCCCAAAAAATTCGTCACGGCCACGTCGTGCCTCGAGAAGCACGGCTTCGCCCTCTTTGCGCGACACCCGGTCAACGTGTGCGGCAACGGCGAGGTTTGCCACATCCACGCGTCGGACCGGTCCATGCACCTCAACCTGCACCCGGACGACATCAAGGAGGTGCTGGCCAAGGGCTGGGGCCAGCGCCACCCCATGGCGTGGCAGGGCTGGTGGGTTACGAGTCCGGTGCCGGCGAATTTTATGATGATTTATGCGCCTAGAGGTGAGTTTTTGTTTCCTGATTAATAGGGGTCATGTGTTGTTGTTGTGAAGGGAGATGGTGCTGATATGGGGACTGACTGACTTCTTTGTCTCAAAAATTTTTAGATGAGAGCGATTTGAAGATTGTGAGTGGGATTGTCGAGGCGGCAATTTGGTATACCATTGCGGAAAAGGCCGAGGTTCGGTTTTCGTCCGAGTCTTGAGGGGGGATTTTAGAGAGAGAGAGAGAGAGAGAGAGAGAGAGAGAGAGAAAGAGAGAGAGAGAGAGAGGGAGAGGGAACGATGACTGCTACCTCGGTTGGGACGGAAAGGAAAAGAAACGGGAGCGAGACTCGTATCTAATGACTACCTGTAATTCAGGAAAACTTAACTTCAAAGAGAGGGATACATTTGTTCTCTTGACTCCGTGGATATGCAAGCCTAACGCTACCCGTAGCTTTGGTTTCACTCGTCCTCGCAGACATGAATGGGCTAGGGAGTCACAAAGAAGTCGTATGATACCCGTTTTAGTTGGGTTGGACCGCACAATCTACTCGAACGAGGCAGCTATTCTACCCCCTGGTCACTTCACTCTCGAGAATATCATCCGATGGGGGTTGCAGCGCATAACGGCTGTCACAAACCTCAGTGACATGGAACCATGTGATCCGTGTTGGCTGTCAAGTATCACTCCCCATCGTCAGGGGACTGATCTCTCCAGGATATTCAAAAACTGAATCCATTTCCCCTCTCACACCGTCCCCCCCTCTCCCCTCTTCCTTCCTCCTCCCTGTCTGTTTTGTCTGTATACACGAACAAGCCCAACACAAGGCCGTCAAAATAAAAAAACAAGTGGTTGGTTGGTTTACACAAGTACTCATTCCATCTCCCTGCCGTCCCCCTCCCCCCTTTCGATTCAAATATTTCCTAAACAACCCTCCAGAGCAGGTCCAAACACACAAACAAGACACAGGAAAAAAAGGATGCTATGCTTGGCTGGCGTTTTTTGCCGTTCCCATGACACCACGGACGGGTTATAGATGCTCTCCTCCCCCGCCCGTCCTCATCTCACTACACCACACAAACCCCGCCGTGGTTCATTGCGTCGTTCGGTTGTGTCGACCTTGATACAACCATCCCCGAACGACGGGGCTCCCATCTTTTCGCCATCAAAACGACGACACACAAGAGCCTCCTCCCCACGCGCAGTTTAGCAGAGCAGCTCAGCTCAGCTCGGGTGTTGTCCTAGTCAAGACACTCCAGACTTTTTAGTAGACACGCTTCATCGGGGGAACAGGCTTGCACTCGTTCTCGTCGAGGGTGGTGCCAATGACGCGGCGGTACGAGAGGTCGACCTTGCCGTGGGGCTGCTTCTGCCAGCTGAGCGTGTGCTTCATCCAGTTCTTGTCGTCACGGTCGGGGTAGTCCTCGCGGGCGTGGGCGCCACGCGACTCCTTCCGGTTGGCGGCCGAGGTGGCGGTCTGGGTACTGTTTTGTTTCCGGTTTTGTCAGCGTCATGCTTATATATTTACCCAAACCAGGGTTGACCTACGCGCAAGTGAGCAGGTTGCGGAGCTCAAGAGTCTCAACCAGGTCAGAGTTCCAGATCATGCTGCGGTCCTTGATGCCGACCTGCGAGAAGGTCTGGTCGACCTCGGTAATCTGCTTGACACCCTCGTCCAAGCTCTCCTGGGTGCGGAAGACGCTGACTTCCCTCTGCATGGTCTTTTGCATGGCAAGGCGGATCTCGGCGGTGCTCTTGGGGCCGTCCGAGGTGCGGACCTTGTCGAGAACCTCGATCGAGTCGGCACCGGCATCCGCCTCCAGGGGCTTCAGCTTGGTGCCGGGGGTGAAGTTGTCGCGGATCGTGTGCGAAACGGCACGGCCGAACACGACCAGGTCGAGGAGCGAGTTGGCGCCCAGACGGTTGGCACCGTGGACCGAGACACAGGCAGCCTCGCCGCAGGCGAAGAGACCAGGCACAACCTGGTCGTTGCCCTGCTCATCCACCGTGATAACCTCACCAGTGTAGCGAGTAGGGATACCACCCATGTTGTAGTGGACGGTGGGCAGGACGGGAATGGGCTGCTTGCGGACGTCGACACCGGCGAAAATGCCGGCCGTCTCGGAGATGCCGGGGAGACGCTCAGCGAGAATCTCGGCGGGCAGATGGCTGAGCTGGAGGTAGATGTGGTCCTTATCGGGGCCAACACCGCGGCCGTCGCGGATCTCCATGGTCATGGACCGCGAGACAACGTCACGGCTGGCAAGATCCTTGGCGGTCGGGGCATATCTCTCCATGAAGCGCTCACCCTCCGAGTTGAGGAGGTAGCCACCCTCACCACGAGCACCCTCGGTGATCAGGCAGCCGGCGCCGTAGATACCAGTGGGGTGGAACTGGACGAACTCGAGATCCTGGTTGGGCAGGCCGGCGCGGGCAACCATGGCCATACCGTCACCCGTGCAGGTGTGGGCCGAAGTGCAGCTGAAGTAGGTGCGCCCGTAGCCACCGGTAGCCAGGACGGTGTGGTTGGCGAGGAAACGGTGGAGCGTGCCGTCCTCCTGGTTGTAGGCCAGGACACCACGGCACTCACCATCCTGCATGATCAGGTCGACGGCGAAGTACTCGATAAAGTAGTTGGTGTTGTGCCTCAGAGACTGGCCGTAGAGGGTGTGGAGGAGAGCGTGACCGGTACGATCGGCGGCGGCGCAGCAGCGGTAGGCCTGGCCGCCCTTGCCGAACTGCTGGGACTGGCCACCAAAGGCACGCTGGTAGCTGTCCGAGCCTGTTAGCCTCCGATTTCCAAGTCCATATTCCACCAACTTACATCTTGCCATCCTCGGTTCGGGAGAAGGGGCAGCCGTAGTGCTCGAGTTCGATAATGGAGGCGGGGGCCTCGCGGGTCATGTAGTGGATGGCGTCCTGGTCGCCGAGCCAGTCGGAGCCCTTGACGGTATCGTACATGTGCCATCTCCAGTCGTCCTCGTGCATGTTGCCGAGCGCGGCGTTGATGCCGCCCTGGGCAGCCACCGTGTGACTTCTCGTGGGGAAAAGCTTGGAGATGCAAGCCGTGTTGAAGCCAGCCTCGGCTAGACCGAAGGCGGCACGAAGACCGGCGCCGCCGGCACCGACGACGAGGGCGTCGTATTCATGGTCCTAGTTCAACCCAGAGTCAGTTCCTTCTGCCCGCCCAATACCGCGCATATTTCAGGCCGGGGGGGGCCGGGGGGACGTACGATGACCGGGTACTTGCTGCTGACGAACGGTGATGCCTCTTTCGCACGGAGCGGCCCGTTGGCGATGACGCGGGCTGCAGATGGAGAAACATGTCAGCCGCCCTTGTTCTTGTACAGTACACGGCGCTGGGAGGGAATCAGGTCAACGTACCGGCCGGCCGTGTTGTGGAAAATGCCCGGATCGGGGTTATGGAGGCACGCGAGAACTGCGGAATGGACCTCGGGTTAGCCAAAACCGGGACTTTTCGTGGTGCGAGGGAAAGGAATTGAGCGCAACCCGGGCACGCAGACGCAGGGAAGCGAAAAGATCAAGACAAATACTCACCGCCGGCGCCGCGGCTAGTCGTCTCCAAGCCATTGAGGAAGCCATTGTCGTCTAACGAGGTCTGAAAGGGGAGGTGGTGAGCATCAGGGAAATATTCGAGCCCGCCTTCAATGTCGTGCAGTGCAGTTCCATGGCTCGCCCATTCCAAGTCCCGACGCACCAGAGCTGCTGGCCTCGGGACCAATCAGCGAAGGCTGATTACCCGAGTTGCCGGCGAGGCCCGCGCCCGGGCCCCACCAAGAAACAGCGAGCAGAGCGAGCGAGATGGCGGGTGGGGCCTAGAAATCCCTCGGCATGCCGTGGCCTGGCCCAAGTGCCGAACAGTTGGTCCTCGAGTGCTGCAGGCGTTCCAGGTTCCCTCCCGAGTCAATCAACCCCCTAAACCACCACCTACCAAGATGAGGTATCAGAGTACGGATTACACTATCTACACACCATGTTGTAGGATGCTCTATGACGCATTAATTACTATTGAATAATACTAGTTGTGCCCAGTCACCCAACTCTAGGAATGCATACGCAAGCGAACGAGGTCCCCGTGAAACAAACAGAGGAGAGAACCCATGTGCCCTTCAGCTCAAGCAACTCAACCACGATGACTCGCTCAGGTTCCCATTTATTTCTTTTCCATCTCCTACTCAGCAAGCACCATCCGCAGCATAACCAGGAAATTCTCCTTCAGCTTGTGCACCTCGGACACCTCGGGCTTGGCCGGCTCCCCCGCATTGCGCCGGAGCCTTTCCTGCCTGCGCGCTCGGCGCTTCCGCTCCGCCTCGATGGGATCCAACTCGTCGTCCGCCTCGGCCTCGGCCTCCTCCTCCGAGTCGTCATCGTAGCCCATCTCGGCCAGGTCCTCCTGGTCCAGCCCAAAGTCGCCCGACGAGAAGGCCATGGCGCCCGGCGGCAGCGAATCGGCCTCTCCGGGGGCGCCCTCGGCCGCCATCTTTTGCCGCGTCTTGTCGTGGTGCCACTTCTTGCGCGCCTCCTGCCACGCGATGAGCTTGTCGACCTCGTCGACCGCCTTGGCCCGGTCGACGACGCCGCTGCTGTTGGCGCCCTCGAACAGCGCGTTGACGTCCAGGCTGCCGTTGGTGGGGCCGTGCCGGAGGAATTCCAAGATGCCCTCGATCCAGCCCATCAGCTGCGTAAACAGCCCGTTGTCGTGCGTGTGCACCTCGTGGACGAAACTGTAGAAGTGGTGCTCGTGCCGCTGGCAGAGGTCGATGAATGCTTGCACTGTCTGGTTAGGATCGGCCGAAGCATCCTGGTCTCGGCACTTATCGACAACCTGGTGAGGAGGGCAAAAGTCAGCTTGTAATGCTCAAACAAAAATCATGGTTTATTGGAGAGGAACTTCTCTCTCTCACTCACCTGAATCAGGTCATCAATGAAGTGGGCAAAATCCGTCACGCTGTTGTACACGTTGGCAGACTTGTACACTCGGACCAGCGGTTCGTAGAAGATGGTGAACAGGTCTCGGAACAACTGAAGCGTAACGGGTTCCTCGATGAGACTCAGCATCATGGCCTTATCCCTCTGCCGAGTGTACAGCTTCATGAGCTGCTTGAGGTACGAGAAGAGCTGGGCGCCCTGTCGGAGTTCCTCGTCGACGTTCTCGACTGCGTTGTTGAAGGCCACATAGGCGTTGTACAACCGTCCCATCTGCTCAGGTTCAAGCGCTGGGCCGACGAGCTCCGACTTTAGGAGGACGACCATGACGTCGAGGTCGTCGCTGATGGCTTCCTGCCTAATCGCCTCCTTGACCTGCTCCTCGGCGTCCGTGAACGTCTTCAGCTTCTCAACGAACACCGGATCCCCGATCTTTTCACCAAGCGCATCGATCGACCGCTGAAAGCTTCGGATGCCGTCGTTCAGGGTCATGGAGAATATGCGCTGCATGAGAGACCTGGTGCCGAACGGCTGAGCGAGGAAGATGTCCAGAACGCTCGACATGACGGCCGCAGGATTGGCTACCCGGATCACATTCTTCATGAGTGTGTAGGGAATCAGTGAGTGGATCCTCTTTGCCTGAGCAAACAACTCGGGCGAGTTGTCCTCGGCGAGGAAGAGGTGATAGATGGTGGCCGCGACTTCGATGCGGAGCCACTCGGCAAACTTTTGGTACTGCAAGCTCAGGTCCTGGATCGTCTCCTTCTCGCGGATTTCCTTGAACAGCATGGTCAGGCCGTTACGTTCGACGATATCCTGCCGGAACCTGAAAAAAAAAGAAGGGATCAGCATCCAGTGGGTCGGTCACCTTCTTCAAGGTTCTTACTGTTCCATATAGACGTCCAACTCGGCGGCGCGCTTCCTCGCAACCTCGTAAAACTGCTTCTGTTCCTCTAACCGCTTCTTGTCCAAATGCTTTCGGCGGGTGACATCTTCGACGTCCTCGTCACTTAGTGTCACCGGATCCGCAGTGAGGAACTCCTCCATCGCCTTAGTCGTGGCAATTTGGGGGTTTTGTAGCAGGGAGCGTAGAAAAGCCCGCAGTGAGATTCGCTGGCTCTCTCGCCATATGACGACGGTCTAGAAGTTGTCAGCTGGGTCCATACACAGCTCCTACGCTTCCATAGAACACAATACCTCTTGAGGCTTGGGGCTCAGAGGCGATGGACTCGACGGCCTACCGTCGACGGAACTCGGCGGAGACAGCCGGTCGCCTGAGCGGTGTCCTGGACGATAACAATGAGCGGTTGGTCTTCCGAAGCCTTGGGAGAATGGGTCCTACCTTTTACCGACAATAACCTCTGAACGGTATCGCTATGATGTCCGGAGCCATTAGGCGCGGGGCTGTTGGGCGGCAACTGTGTTGAAACAGACGATATGGACGAGGTCTCGGAGTTGTTCCCACTATGGCCTCCGAGACTACTGGGCGCCGTGGAGTTCGACTTATTCTTATGGGGAAGTGTCGGAAGGACTTTGCCCGGCAACTCGGTGCGTAGTCTCTTGTGGAGCCGGGCGAAGTCACCATACCGTCGCCCAACATAGTGTTCTGGGGCGTTTTTCCTCCGGACTCGAAGTAGGAATTCCTTCACATTTGGTAGTCAGCAAGACAATGGCCACTACGCTGTTGATAACCGTGTGCGAACTCACAGCATGCTTGTGTTGCCTGATCTTATGCTTGACGGAGATGATTCGGACACCAGCAACATTGACATCCCACCCATTCCAGTAGTTGCCCTCGGGAAGCGTGGAGAGAACACCGGTATCGATCGCGTTGGCGTCGACGATCTCGAGCTCGGAAAACCTAATTCTCTCCTCGAAGCCGGACGAAGTCGGAATCCCCGACACCATCATCAGCTCAACCATCTTCTTGGCCTTGGTGGCCAGCTTCCTTCGCTTTGTCTCCTCCAGCCGGTCTTCTGACGACGAGATGTTTTTGCTCGCAAACGACTCGAGGAACTAGACGGCATCGTTGTCGCATATTAGCCCTCCCCTATCCTCTGACCTCGCCTTCCCTGACCCGTACAAGGGGGGGTGGGTTTAAACCTACCACCTGTAGCTTCTCCTGCCAAAACTCCTTCTCCTTGGCCTTGTCGAGGAAGGGGAACTCGCGGACATGGTGGACGAAGATGTATCGGAGAATTGGCAACTCGGAATCCAGCGGCGACACCTCGCCAAACTCGGACTTGAAGGGTGCGCCGAACCGTTGTAGCGCTGTTGGGGAGTTGAGCTCCGAGACCTCCCATCGAACCTGCTCCGATATGAGCTCGCGCTTCAAGTCTACACAACGGGTTGGTTAGCCCATGCTGTCTTGGGGAAGACACGGAGAGTATTGGGAGACGGGCGGACGGACAATGTTCTTGCTTTCCCGTCAGGGTCTGCTGCGGCGCCGTCCGGATCGGGAGTTCCATGGGCGATGCTTTCGAGGCGCTGTCGGAAGCCATTGTCGTGATGGGGTTGGAACGGCAAGGACTCGACGGACTCGAAGGACTCGAAGATTGACTCGTCGTTAGGTTTCGGGCGTAGTCGGGATTATTCACCTCTTCACTTTCGGAGGGACCTCGGGGCAGTCGTTGTCTTGACGGCGGGGCAGGATTATAGTAAGCTTGGGGCGCAAACGTCTGCAGACGACCAGCGCTGTGCCGCTTTGGGGGTTTCTGGGACGTTTTGTAACAAACAGGAGAGGCGAGCCAACACGCCGGATCCGTTGAGAGGTTCGGGTTGTCAGTGGAAAGTACAGTGTAGAAAGTCGATAATGTTGAGCCGTGCAAGATCACCTGTACTCCCAAGTCCCAACGGAGACCCCGCAGATGCAGATCAACGGCAGCACGGCAGCAAGATTGAGATTGCTACTCTCGGCTTTTACCTAAAACCTTACTGAACTAGACCAGGACCAAGGAACAAACCGGGGATTTCATGGAGACACCAAGACACCAAGACTCGGGCGCAGTCCTGTCGGCAGACTCGGCAGCATGCCCAGAGGCCGTTTGCGAGCGAGCAGTGGATTGCTGGTTCTAAGCCCTACTATCGCCCGATGACGCGTGCGCAGATCCCATCCCTGATCAGCGCTGCTTGGCATTCCCCCCACTGCAACCGGTCTTTTTTGGACCACAACGATGGGACGGTGGAGGGGGGCTTTCGAGAGGTTGTACAGAATAGTGAAACTTTCGAAAAAGAAAAAGAAAATCCGGGCAATAAGAAGTACGGAGCCCTGGGTAGTCTTTTCTTCACTGTTTTTCAGATTTTGCTACTTATGCAGAGCAAGGGCTCGCTGATCGTTGTTTCATGAACTGAACTTAGAACTCGAAGTGGGCCTCACACGTGGGGCTCACATACTAAGGGTCTGATTCAGTGTCACCCGGTTACGCGTAAACCCGGGGTTTGGGCACTGCCAATGTACCGGAAAAATTGGGACAGGTCGAAAAAATTGCGGCGCTATACCCCTTCGAGCGGTTAAATTTGCCGGTACATCGCCAAAATCGCTCGTAACCCAGTTTTTTACCAAGATCCGCCAAGAGGCAATGTACCGCGCTAAAAATTTCGCTTCACTGCCTGCGATAGGCTTAGACACCTAAAATCTTGGCACGTTGTTCGCCCCGAAGCCCTTTTTTCGTAACCGCCGATTTTGGCGGTTACAGGCTGGGTGATTATTGATAGCACTCGCTAGTACCCAACCCTAACCCCCCTACAGCCCTTCCTTCCAGCCCTAAGACCCACAGTACATTAGCTACCTGGTAGCTTCTCCACCTGCGATCTACTTGTACAATGTCCCTCTGTTACCGGGTTACGCGTAACCCGGTGACACTGAATCAGGCCCTAACTGTCGCGTTGAACGCCGGTTTGGGCCGACCGACGGATCTGGCTCAGACAGTCGACACAGAGAGCTGGGGCTGATTGGAAGTCCCTTAGCCAACACATGACTGTTGGGTGAGATACCTTTGTAACCAAGGCTTGACACGTGTGTGTGTGTGTGGCGGAGAAACAAAGCAGCTGGTTTAGAATTCTGGCTGGGTATCAACTATCAAGCCGTGACAAACAAACGAAACTGCGTAGCTAGTGTGTCGTGAGAACCCTCCTCTATGTGTATTGTATTTTACAATTCGTCGAATACGCGGAGCATGTCCGGAGACGATACCCCTGGGGGCTCGGTGCTGCTGTTTAGTGGTCTGCTGTGTCCTTGGGACTCTGTGTCTCGGGAGCTCCGGAGAGTGTCCGTCTTCACCCCGGCCACATCCCGTAGCGTGTTCAGGCCGTCGCTTGCAATGCGTGTGGTCGTCTCTTCCAGACCCTCGGGGGCATACTGACGGGAGCCGATGAAGAGCGAGAGCACGAGAAAGATGACGACCGAGGTGACGACCCAGACGGCCTTGAGACGCTTCCTCGTCTTCTCCTGCCATTCCCTGTCTGCCTGGCCCCAGCCCTCGATCCGCTCACCTACGGCATCGACCCGCTCGCCCAGCGACCTGATCAGCTCCCGCCCCGCCTGGATCCGGCTCTGTAGCGACTCGATGCGCTGTTGCTGGTCCTCAAACTGCCCGAATGCGTCTAGCTGCGCGCTAATATCTGTAGCCAATTCGTCCGCCTCAGTGTTGAAGCTGTCGTTCAGTTGACCCGAGAGTTCGGCGAGCTCCTTCAGCGCTGCAACCGTGCCCTGTAATGCGCTTAGTTTCCCGAGAAACGAGTAGTATGTGTCGTCGAGCTGCTTCGTTGTCGAGCTAGCAAATGACTCTAATTCGGCGAGAGATCGTTGTAGACCACTGGGGCGGCGGTCAGCGCACAACTTGGTCGACGGAAGAAGGCGGATGGGGCTAACCTCTCGCGAGCCAAAGCCTTCTGCTGCTCATCGGCAAATCCGTTGATCAGCACATTGTCCTTGGAGGCCTTGGTCGCTGGCATCACTTCGTCGGCCGAGGCATAGAGAACGCTCGTCCGTCTGCTGGCGCTTGGGGTCAGGTTGGGCGTCACGCCCTCGGACCGTGACCACTCGAATGAGGGCCTGCCTTGCACGACTGGTATCGCTGACTGCGATGTTGAAGTGCGTGAATCGCGGTCCAGCTCTATGGCCGCGCGATGCGAATGATGGCGACGCAGGCGGATCGGTGACGAAATCTCGGAAATGGACCTCTTTATCTGATGCCGCGGGCGCCCTGGCGACGACGCTTTGGACGCATCGCCGCCATTTTGGGACATGGTACTCCGGTTTGCTGGCTGCTCGGTTTTGCTCGATTGGTCGGCGAGTCGTACAATGACACTAGAGGCGTGATTCAGACCGTGTGGGTTGCGGAAGGCAAGTCAGGAGACCGCAGACGGAGGGGTGGGGCACTGGCCAGGTTAGTGGCATGTGATTTTTCAATGGCGTCGCTTCGAAACCGCCAACACCCAAAGAGAGTCAAAGCAGGACAGGCATCGTTGAGGGACACCCACGTCCCACTTAGTTATTGCGACATGCCGGCTGTCTATCTCATATGTTCTTGCGTACAGAATATGCACCAATGCACAGCCAGCCCATAATGACACACGGGTTGAGATACTGAATATTCCCCTGCCTCCTGATCGGCAGGGCTGGCCTGGCCTTGCGATGGCGAGGCTGGATGCTGCCATTTCTTGTACCTATGCGACGAACCCTCGTTGTTGTTTGCCCTGAACGTCTGGGCGGGGGCCTATTTTTGTCGGAGGGCTCAATCAAAGAGTGAGCCAGCCCAAAGCTTCCACTGCCCCATTCCTTTCGACCAAACCCTACGGCGTGCTGCTTCTTAGGGTGCTCTTGCAACATGCGGGATTCTATGCCGTGTCCAGTCGTGTCAAGAGGTGCCGTGTACCGTAGCGAGCTGATGTACCATTTGCGCACCGATTCAGATCATGAACTGATCATCTTGTTGCGCTTCTCCTTGCGCTTCAACCGTTCCAGCCTCTTCTTGTGCATCTTCGCCGCCAACTGCTCGTACCGGTCTTTCTCTTCCTTCGCAGCTCGCTTCTCCTTGAGGGCTTGTGTCCGTCTCTGTGGGCTCAAGGATTAACACTCCGTGGTCGCTGGCGAAACGTCGTTCCCGGATGTACTGCGCACCTGTCGCTCTGCCTCCTTTTCCTCCTTCAACTCCTTCTCTTTGGCCTTCATCGCTGCTTGCGCGACCCGCGTTTTCGCCCGCTTCTCGTATGATGTCAAGCCAGATCCCGGGCGGAAAGCCTTCTTCGGTGCATGCCACTGCTTGCCTGTAGGTCTCATTAGCACTGGAAAGCCAGCAACACCTCAGATAAGGGATATCGACGTACCATTTTCCCGCATCCCCAGAGTCTTTACGACTGTTATCGCCTGCGCTGGCGCCGCCGCGCCTTCAACTGCTGATGTGGACATCGCTTTGGCTTGGCTCCAAGTTTGGTGAACCTTTTCTGGCGATGAAGCCGCCACCCACCATCGCAACAAAAGCGCCAGAAATCGGCCTATCGATAAGGCAGAAATAAATTTGGCTGGGGTTAGGGTTAAATTCCTCGGCAGACTTCGGCCGGGTTTTGTGCTCTGTGTCCCTCGATTTGGCCAAAGACAAATTGAACAATTGTTAAACGCCTACCTCGGTACTCTAGTCTGAACCGCCTTTACGGGGCGCAATAATTTCACTTCTTAGAGTTACGTGGGGGGCATCTGCATGCCGGATGGATAACACGGTAACAACGGTCCTGCAGCGCGAAATGAGAACCGATGTCGTGCTCCCTGAATGTCTTGAGGGTTATCCGGAAACCGATCGATAACCACAAAGTCCGGACAATCCAACAGCGAGATAATCAAGCTCCGGCCCACCTAGATACCTTGATCAATCGCGCTCTCCAAAAAGTTAAGGTGGGTTGAGTTGCGGGTTATCATGCTGCCTCGAACGGCCCTAAATCCATTCACCTAGGTTTTGAACACAACTACTTAGATTGATTGCGCGCATCTATCCAAGCCCAAGTCACCCCGTCCAGCGTCTTGGAAGCAAACTGTTAGTGGTTCCGAGAACACAAAACGGGAGATCACATTGAGGACGTTTTGCTCCCTCCTTGGTGCGATCCGTGCGCATTTCGGCACCCCCCCTTAGAGGCGCATTCCCTCAGCAGCCGTGGTAAGAAGGATTTATCGTTGGTGGGTTTTGCGGAGTAATTTCCCGAAATCCGCAGCGATTACCCACTTTTCATAGATAAGCGATTTTAGCGACTTACCGCCAGAATTTAGTGGCTTCAGTGGCTTGGGCCCCTGTATTTTAGCACTACATCGCCTGTACTTGGGCACCCAATCTTTCTGCCAACTCGTGCTATAACTAACTACACTACGCACACTATTTCAGCTGCTTCCTGACGACGACGTCGTGGCTGCCGTCGCCGTCTCAGCCTGTCAGTCAGCTGGTTGAGGCTCTGGCCTGCGCGCAACGCCTCGAGCTCGGCGACGGCCTCGTCCTCGGTCTTCCCCTGGGCTATGCGGCCCAGAACCGCGGCCCAGATTAGCTTGCGGCGGCAGAACTGCACCCTAACGGCGTTCCCGGGTCGCCAGCGGCTCCCCCACCTGTCTTCGAGCTCCCGTATAGCCGGCTGGCCTGCAAAGCCTTCTACCCACTCTTTCCAGACATCCTGAACTGTGAAGGCCTTGGCTAGGCTTGTAATGATGGGCGGGCCTGTCGGTAACGACGGCCGCTCCGACTCCGGCCCGGGCCCCGGCCCCGGGCTTCGGCCTGGGCTTGGGCCTGGGCCAAAGTGACCGGTAAAGGTGACGGCGGTCTTGCCTTGGAGGAGGGCGTCAAGACTGTTCTGTATGCCCCGGATATTTTGGAGACCTTCTGCTAGCTGCCTAGCAAGATGGGAGGTGAGCTGTTGGCTGTTGTGTAAGAGGGCCCGGCCGGTGCTCTCTAGGAGGCTGTGCAGCTCCGGCAGGGCGCGTTGCACAAGGAGGCTCTGCGGTACTATAGCTTCTGCGACGGTGGCTTGTGCGGTGCGGGCGAACTCGTCCCACTCCGGGCCGTAGAAAGGGGCATAGGCAAAGAACGGTAGCGACGGAAATCGGGGCTGCAAGACAGCCAGGTCCTGTAGAAGCACTGTACGGAGGCGCCGCATTAGTTTGAGAAAGCCGTCGCCGGCGAGGTCGTCTTCGTCGAGACCGCCCTGCGTCCACCGGCACCGACGCGCGCGCGCCTCGAAGCGAGGCTCCCACTCTTCGATCCAGGGCCAGAGCTGCCTCTGCAGGGTGTCTGGAGGCTCGCAGGCTGCGCGCGCGAGGAAGTAGTCTCCCGAAGGGCCGGAGAAGCCGGCAACT